>JAPMOQ010053331.1:62877-75107 GCA_026543055.1 Argiope trifasciata | reverse complement strand
CATATATATGACATATAATAAAGATATATGCCATATATATGACATATAATAAAGATATATGCCATATATTGACATATATATGACATTTATTAAAGGCGCCATGAATTGCGCCTTATTTTGCATTGCAATATTTTGGCTTTAATAATATAAAAACAAAATTACTAGTTTCCAATAATACATTTCCGCCTTATTTTAGTAGGGCCATTATTTTATATATTTAAAAAAAAGCTTTGTGATCATTTATTCTTTTGAGAGGCAGTTTTAACATAAATTAAATTTTTCAACAAAAACTTTAATGCTCTATTTCATTTATAGTAATATAAAATTTCAAATATTTTCAACTTAGGAAAACATGAATAAGCCCTGGATTATTTTACAATCTAGTAAATAAAATTTTAGAATAAAAAGTCAATAAGATTATCATAAAAGTTTGCACTGTGTGAAAATGCTCAAATAGGCATTGCCTTACCGTATTTGGAATATTTATATAGGAATATAATATTTATTTAAAATAAAAGCTGTATTAAAAATATTTGAAATTATTTCCAATATTTTTACTGTAATCAGAAAAATGATGCATGTAGTAAAATAATGTAAGAAAATATTATATTCCGAAATAAATGTGAAATTATATGAGCATTTTATGTCTGAAATAGAAAGTCAATTATATTAAAAGGTAGAATTATCTTTTTTTACCGTAAATAATTTCTATCATCCAAAAATATTTTTTATTACAAATTTGAACTATCATTTTAAAAGGCCATGCATATGTATTTCAATGATTCATCTATTCCATTATTTATTTAAGAGTAGTTTTAAGTGAATTTGTGTGTATTATTTGGAAATTCACGAGTGCGAAGAAATTTTGTAATGAAAAAGGTATATGTGCCCGAAACTCAATTTATTATTTTTTATCCTTTAATCTCACGCATATAATTATTTCTTTTCTGCTGGAGCTTGTTGGACTGAAACTTTTAATCAATATTACTGGCTAATTTTTAGTACAATACTATAAGATTCACAATAATGAAACAACTTATTTATTTTTTAAAAATATAATCAAGTACACTTAAATAATCTTTCTGTTTTATAACTTCATATAAATTTTTATTTTTATATCAATATCATCTCATGAATATTTTTTTTTCGAATTTCAAGTAATCTGCATGTATTTTCATTTAAAAAAGTAATATAATTATCTACCTTATTCTCTTTGTTTCATTTGAGCTTAATCTCTTTTTTTCAACTTTCATCCAAATAAATTTCACTCCTGTGTAGTTTAATTTAACATCTTATTAACATGGATAACTTTTCAATCCTTTACAGAAGATGGGTTCAACACTGATAAATCTTAGTAACAAAATCGTTCAAATTTGGAATTCATACATTAAAATGAGGCATTTATTTGTTATGTGGTCCTTCTTTTAATAACTAGTTAGTTTTAATTTTACATTTCGTGGAATTTTAAACCTATTCAACATGTTAAAGATTAATATTAATTAGTTTTTTATTTAAATAACTGTGTAAAAGTATTTATGTTATCTATACCTCGTGGACAGCAATCTCACCAACTTCCAAAAATCAAGTTGTTTTTTATCTGGGATCACTATGTGATTCAGGCTCGCTTTGCTCACTAGTCATGTAATAGCGAATATCTGAAAATAATAAGAAAACATAAGTTTAAATGACTTACATTACATGCACTAGCATTAATTGTTCACGAATCACAAAAAAATAAGTTTTCAATTACGTAAATTAAAATTATTTGGAAGTCAAAGTTTTTAGTCCTGTCAAACGAATTTGGTGGACTAAAATTTATTACTAAAAATATATCTTATTATCTTTATTGCATTAATTTAAATTATATGTGAGAAGTGATGGCAAAAAATCAAGAGTCTGTAGTTATAAATCAAAGTGGCAAAATAAATTGATGATGTTCCTATTGTTCAGAAACTTCTCTGTGTGCACATAAACGCCTTACTTAGTCAAACGCTACTTTAGTCATTCCAACTGAATCTTCGAAGGAAAGATTTTTCGAAACTTTTATTTAACTCAATTTTTTTAGTTTACAATGGTTTTATTTTATAATATACATTAATCTATTTAACCTTATGTGTTTATCATACTTATCTTGTTATCCATCTTTGACAAGATATATATTATCTTAGATATTATTCTGGAAAAAAAAGGATGCACAATTCTTAATGACCCAGCAGTTACCAAATGGCTGTTAACAAATTCGGCCTGATTTCGTGCCCACTTAAGCTTTTTATACATAGATATTTTTAATGCGTCTGTGATAGAAAAAGCCTTGAAGTTACTAATTTCATTTAATAGCAACCATAACTATTTGTAAATATAAACCTAGCCGGTGAAAAAAAGATGCTTATTAACTAGCAAAACATTTACATACCATGGGAGTTTTAAGTAAATAATAATCTTCAAATAAATAATACAATTTTTAAAAAAAATGTAAAAAACGTATTATATAAAATATAACAGAGTCAATACAATGAAAAATTGTTATTTCTAAATTCAATAACTGAGATTTTTCATATAATTCCTTCATGTTACAGTATTTAATAGAATCTTACAAATTTATTTGTTTGGCAGCAAACCTAATAGCAATCTTTAATCCATCTGAATACTTCCGTCATAGCACGAAAGTCTTAAATAGACAAAATCTCAGGTGCTAAGTAGTAGGCTAGACAGTTGCCTTATCTACTACTTATAATTAATTGGAAATGCTTCAGTTGAAATTCTTCGTTAGGCAATATTATTTAAAATAAATTTTATCCATTTAAAATAAATAAAAAATAAAGATCGAATTTTTGAAAAAGAAAACCAAGGAAATTCCCGAATCCGTAAATTACACAGGTAAAGTTTAAAAACATCGTCATGGCAACACAATTTGATTACTTTTTCTAAATCGTCACTCAAAATATTCTTTAATAATTTAAACTTAAAAAAAAATATCAAATGAAAAAAAATCTTCCAAACCAAAAGGAAAAAACGCTAATCCCTTAATTCGGCAAAATTTTAAATATGTCGAAGCGCATAATAAAAACCGACAAGATAAATACATAATAAAAAAGCATTAGTCGGGCGAAAGTAAGAACTCCACTTAAACCGCGTTATCTAATAGAGGTTTAAGCACTTTGTAATTGCCTGACTAAGTCCCTCCCGGTTGCCATGGTAAGGGAATAAGAGGTCGAGACAGCATTTTTCTTTCCTATTCCCCAGTGAAAACACCTAACGAGGAAAATATTGATTTTTCCCCATCTCCCTGGAGTTTTTCTTGCCCATGCCTTAATTCTGGCTCATAATCTTGAAATTCTAATTTAACGCCTTCATGATCAGCGAGAGCCAATAAGTGGTGCAATGTGGGCTAAAGTATCGATATGGATTAATCCCCCTCCCTTCTTTGATAGGGTCTCCGATCGGAGGCATTAGTTGGGAGGTAATGACAATAATTCGTCATTAAGGAAAGAAGTAAACTGTGAAATAAGTCGATGATGGGGTGTCGCCTGGTTTCGAAGGTGAAGGATGGCTAAGATTTAGAAGAGATGACTCGCTTCAGAAAACGAAAACTGAATTTTCTGATGGTTTAATTATTCTATATTTTCTCATTTGGCATTCCCTACTCTTTAATTTCATTTTATAATTCATAGTTTGTTATTTTATCAGCGTTTTTATCCTCTCATTTTGGGATAATTTCAAATAAAAGTATTAATGGAGTTATAAATATATCATGATTTTTATCATTGGTATCTTTTTCATCCATTTATTTTGACCAGTATGGTTAAATCTGGTTCTTGCGCTATTAATCCTAATAAAACCGACCAACCCAACAATCCTCAAGCACAAATGTGTGAGGATAGAACCATATTTTAAAGTTTTCTAGAATACTTCTTGGCATTATTGATATGATGCTGGTATTTAATTACTAATAAGAAGTTTAGCTCATTTATGACTTTCCACATGTATTACATTCCCCACACTTTATGCAGCTGTTTTACGAAGTGCTGGAATAGCCTGGTTGTTAGGTCATTGGATCCGCATCCTTTGAGGTGTAATCTCGAACCGCGCTGATCGAAGACTCTTCGTGTACATAGTGGCTAGTGCACGTACAAACTTGTCGTAGTCATAACGTCATCTAAGCAGAGACAGTACCACATAGGATACTGAATCAGAAGTGAGCATTCTCGGATTCAGGTATAAATACCGACCTGTGAAAGAGTGAATAAGTACATCCCGAACAAACGGCTGTGACGATAAGTACCTAAGATGTATTCTTGGTCTAGATGCCGCTACTGAAATAAAATACTCTTAAACGCGGCTTAAAATGACTGACTGAGTCTGGTGACTTGTCTATGACGAGTATCCCACTCAATAACAATTTTTTCATATTATAAAACATTGTTCACTTAACATTTTAAAATAAGGCCAAAAGAGGGAATTAGTTAATGGATTTGAATAGCCGAACAAGCAAATAAGTAATAGGATTGTACTTTTCCCAATAGTTTTTCTTGCCCACGCATTATTTCTGGCTCATAATCTTGAAATTCCAATGTAATACCTTCGTGAGCACCGACAGTCAATAAGTGGATATGGATTAATCCCCCTCCCTCCTTTCATTAGATCTCCGATGGAAGGCATTAGTTGGGAGGTAATGACAATAATTCGTCATAAAGGAACTAATTAAATTGTGAGATAAGTCGACGTCTAGATTCAAAGATGATTCTCCTTGAAGATTTTGAGAAGATGGCAGGTTTCTGAAAAATAAAACTGACTTTTCTAATAGTTGAACTAACGATTATCTTCGTATTACGAGGAGAAAAAGGATATTTGTTTCCAATATAGTATTCCTAAAGCCACAACAAATCCTGTCGATACTGCTGCGTTCAGTGGTGGCGGGATGGTCGGCGGTTTATAATAAGAAGAAGTATTCCTAAAAGCAATTTATATGGGAGTAGAAACAATTTTTTAAGGTTTTCAGAAATGTTTAGGGGAATTATTATGATTTTATCCGAAACGGTTTTAGCTGAAAACAGGAATAACAACAATAAATAAGTATGTGTTTTGAAAATGAAAAATAGATATAATACAGTATAATAATGAAGAGAATATTTTTGTCAATAGAATTTTACAATTTTTCTATCAAAACATACATTGAAAATAAACAACAGCTCTTCATGTTAATAAAATAAACATTAATTCTTAATATAATATTTTTGAATTTTTAATCTTTGATATTTGAGTTCTAATAAACTGAACACGTTTAGAAAAACTATTCTAATGATTGATTTAGAGTAAACGTAAGTTCAGATATAAGTTTAGAAAAAACTGATTGAGCCTATTTTTCTTTCAAATTTTATTTTGTAAAAATATTTTTCAAAAAATAAAATTGTGGAACATTAAATAATTATTACAATTTATTAAAAAAACTGATTCTTTTTTCTGTTCGGTATTTGACTCCCTAAAAGATTGAATACATAAAATTAAAAATATGTAGTAAACATAGGATACTTATAACTGCCCCCTTTTTGGCCTCTGTATTACCATATCACATCAATGGCGTTATCTAAGATCATTATTTAGGTCTTATCGATGATCTCTTTATTTTAATACTAGCTGGTAGCCATCGCGTTGCTGCAACAGAAAAAAAATAATACTAAGCGCAATCAATCGATGGCGATGTTTTCTCGAAATAGGATGAATGGTACGACAGTACATAAAATTCGAACGAACAAATGTGCATTTTTATACATTAGATCTGTTTATTCTTTTAGAATTGTAAAATTTGATTGAAAAGATAATTTTGGAAAATTAAGGTGGTGTACAATTATTTATACTACAATAATTTTGGTAGTTATCCTGAAAAACGATAGAATTTAATTAAAATTTAAAACCCACAGGATAGGTCTCTCAAAATCCCATAATTGCATAATCTTTCTCTCATAGTTTGCAATAAAATTGTTACATCTGAGATTGACTTGCGTGACATTTGCTACTATAGCTACAAAATGTTATCCTTTAACTTGGATTTAGCATTTCTACTGAATCTATTGTCTCCTTGGCGAGATATTTGGAGATTACTCCATGGTAAATAGGCACGGTTCGAATTTTTTTTTAATTTTAGATATCTGTACTATTTTTATAAGCATACCATTAGTGTAAACAATAAATTGACCAAATTTCATCATAATTTGAAGAACAATTTAGGAAAGCATAAGAGACATACAGACAAACATTCATTTTTATTTATGTAGATGAGTCAAATATGAATGGAATACTTCGAATATTCGAATTCTGGAATGTCATAAAGCTATATCTTACAATCACCAGGTACCTAAGTCTAGATTAACATGCGGATCCGAAATCACGTAATAGCCACAATAAATACCTTGTATGTGTACTTAAATCCCCATTCTATAAAGATGCTTTCAGATTTCGAATATCTAAATGTTATACGTTAAATCAATGATAATTAGTATCACGACATCTTGGGATTTATGAATCCCTAGATTTAACACACTTTCAATAGGCATAAACTTTATATACGAAAATGTGTCAGAAAAAGTGAACAATGTTACTGCCTAGTAAGGCAAAATACGGCTCTTTAGTTTGATATCTTAAATATTAACCGATAATTTTCATTTTCAGCAATGATTTCTAGTAAGAGGGAATGTTTACCACTTCAGTTGCCTTCAACGTCTAAAGAGGAATCTGATAAGCATATTTCCAAATCTGGATAAGAGCACCTAACATTTTATCTCACGCCATTAGATCTAGGATTGGATAGTATTATTAATTACAAAATTTTCGACATTTGATACTATAGTTAAATACACTGAAAATGGATTACAAACATTAATCAAGGATTTTACTCGACTTGTAAGAATTTTAAGCAGTCAAAGGTATTTGAAATTAAATTTAAAAGCTTTAAAACTGGTTAAGTTTTAATAATTTGTTTGGTTTAATTTTAACTCATATATTGCGATTTAATAGCATTGACGTTGTGATTAATAAAGGCCTCTACAATTATAAATCAATCTCAAAGAATAAAACAAATGCTTAAAAGTTAAGCGTTTAAAAGCAATCGTTGGATGCCAGCAGCATAAGACCTTAATAAGTCAATTAAAATTTTTTTCTTTTGTTTCTCCCACAATCATTTCAAATGAAATTATTTCAGAAAAATATTTTTATCCCATATTTAAATCCAAAATTTAATATTTATATCTATACAAAGAGCCGGCGTCCTGGCACAGGGGTAGCGTATCTTCCCCGTGATCTGGGCGTCCCATGCATGGTTGTTACTCTGTGATCTGTCTGTGAGGCGTGTGAATGTGCCTCCCTGTAAAAAGGGGTTGTGCAAGCGAATGTGTGTGTGTCATCTTCATTTGAGCTACAAGTCAGACTTCTGCCCTCTGGGTGCTCAGGGGTCTTTACCCTCAGAAGCTACTACACCCTCTTTCCGTGGAAACATGGACACGACAAAAAAAATCTATACAAACTTTATATATAGAAGCTAATTTTCATTTAATCATTATTTTTTCTTAATTTTCAAAAATATATGACGAATACAATTTTTTATGAGAAAACACGCATTCTAATGTAGTCTAAGTAATTGTAAGACTTTGATTATTTTATTGCTTTTTTATTTTCAAATTTCTCTTTTATTTTCATATATATTTTTGATTTTAGTGCATATAATAATAATAATATTCAAATTTTATAGAACTGATTTGGAACTGTTTAAACGAAAACCAAAGTTTATCTTTCAAAATCCATTGTAGGCAAGTAAATAAAACGCTTTAAGCACCATTATTTTCATTGAATTTCAAGAATCTGACGAGCAACAGAGACCAAAACAATAAAAAAAAGTTCCTATGTTATCGATGCCTGAAAGACCCATACATTTGCATTTTTTAAAATCTAAATTATTTTAATTCAAAATCTTCTGAGATAATTTTAAAAGAAAAATGATCTAATAAATGTACACTGAATTGTAAATTTAGCGGATGTAAAAATTAAGATTACGCATTCTGTGTAATTATATACTTTAATATGGTTAGGGCTTTGTTCCATAATCAATTATATATTTAATATGAAATCTGAAAATTGCGAATTCATGAGTAAATAAATTCTTAAACCACATCCTAATAACATTGATTATTTATAGCAAAGGTAGAAATGCAGCGTTATTTTTAGAATCTTGTATAAAAAAATCCAACCCAAATGAAGATGAAAATATGTAAAACTTCATGGAATCAAAATAGATGCAAATTTTCAAATAAATGAAAATAAACTTTTATCTGTACATTTTTACGTACCTTTTAAAAAAAGTAGAATAGAGGTTTAAAAAAATATATATCATTCGATTATTTAAACGAACTAAAACATTATATTTTGTTTCAACTTTTCTACAACGCGATATCGTTTCACTGAACGCAAGAGAAAAATAAACATATAAAGCGTTCGCAAATTATCTTCTAAAGATAAATTAAAACATCAATATATTTTAAATATTAAGTTTCTTTTCATGTTTCGAATACGTTTCATAATAGTTGAAATTCCTGCATCTTTGTTTAAATGCAATAATATTAGAAGCATAACTTCAAAACTATGGTGAGGGTATTATAATGTTTTAAAATGCTGTGATAGATAAATTTTATAACTACTGCTTTTAATTTATAAATCAGATAGATGTTTATAATTTAGGATAAATAATTGCCTTCGATTTGCTGATTTATTTATAATTTCTTTTTCTTTTGTACTTAAATTATAAATCATTATTTATATTCCTATTTTTAAGATTATCTTTATTATATATATATATATATATATTTGTTTTCTTTATTGCCATGTGAAAACCTATGTTGTTTGGAAGCTTCAGAATGCACGGACAAAACTGGCCAATTCTCACTTTTGAAGAATTATTTTTTTTTGTTTTTAAGGTTATTAAAAAAATAAAAAGGGTTGTCATACTTGACATTTATCGGCTATAGAAATTTACAATTTGGCGAGAATGTCTGACATTAAACAATTCTTCTGTCTTTTCAATAAGAGGCACAGTCGTAAGAAGTTTTCTAAAAAATGATGATTGAGTGATAAAATAGTCACTTGATCATTCCAAACCAGTTTCAACGGGATTTTCACAAAAAATATTCTGGCTTTAAAGGTAAAAGTTTTAGGGTTCGATGGATTTTAATATGAGGGGAAAAATTATCGTTTTTCTAAATTTCAACACATGGATAATTTGATAGTAAAGTTATAGAAACGGTAAACTTGTTAATGACTTAAATTAATTAAGACAACAGTGATTCAAAAGTAAAAAATTTCACGCATGAGCTTGAAATAACAGATTTCAATTTTTTTCTGATATTTTCAATATTTTTTTCTAGTTAAATCATTTTTTGTTGTTTATATGGTTCTATTTTTTAGGATTGTCTAATTTTAACTCTATTTTATTTTCCTTATGCATTGAAAAGCCTTAAGATATGTGTATTGCGAAAACATTTCAATTTTTACATTCCAATACTTTTTCCAGAAACAAAAAGTAAATTTCATCATTTTAATTCATGCTAAATATCATTATGTGTTAAAATTAAATATCCCAATTAAATATCCCAAAATAGCACATTTAACTTTCAGAAATGCCTTTCATACGCCCACGAGTAGGGGAGAATCGTTTATTCAGCAATCATTCCTTTTCTTTATAATTCCAATTCGAGATAATTATGGAAAGAAAAAAAATCTCATCAACAGGGAAAAATCCCTTCCATTCTTTGAATAACAATAACTTAATTAAACCTGAAGAGTAATAGGATATACCTAGGGGAAAAATATAGTACAGAAGGGGAAAATTGGATAAAATTACGGATATTAGATACGTTGTGTTATCAAATAGAGTTTTAAACAAAATGTAATTGCTTATTTAAATTACTCCAGATTGCAATAATTATGCAATTAGAGATCCAATGCAGTGTTTCTTTAATTCCATTCCTCGAGTGGAATTATCTCACAATACTGATATTTCTTTCTCTCAGAATCCTCTATCACCCACGCTTTAATTCTAGCAAATTCTAATTTAACGCTGTTGTGAGCATTAAGGGTTAAAAAGTGATGAAACATTCGTAAATGCATTGATATGTATGAAACAACCATCTGATTCGATCCGTGTTCTGTATTAGTGAGGGGGAGGTAATTGCAAGAATTCGCCATTAAGATGATAAGTAAACTGTGAAATAAATCAATGATTGGATAGTGTTTGAACTGAAAAGTGTTTGGTACCAGAAGTTTGGAGGGAAAACTGAAAGAAGATTTTCAATTGTAATTGTAATTGATGATTATTTTTTGAAATTAATGATTTTGAAATTGTAATGATTATTTTTTGATGAAATTGTAATATATAATTATTTTTTGAGGAAATTGTAATAGATAATTATTTTGTGATGAAATTGTAATAGATGATTATTTTGTGATGAAATTGTAATAGATGATTATTTTGTGATGAAATTGTAATAGATGATTATTTTTGCGTATTATGAGAATGAAAAGTCTCCTTTTTTGAAATTTTCCCTAACGGACAAAATGGATTTAACATATCTTCGATTTAATTTCTGATAGTGTATTCGTCCAACATATGCATCTTTTATAAATTCAGTCTATAGTTCACCCCATTACCTTAGAATCAAGCAGTATAATCTGGACTTGTTGTGACTGATTATTAAGCCCATTCCCTAGTCAGCTTTCATGAAAAGAGAGAAATGGCCAGCAAAATTTCGAAGAATCTTTAAACAGTTGGTAAAAGGATATAAATCTTTCCTATCCATATTTTTTAATATTTTGATACTTTCAGGGTGCTTTATTTGTTTAATTAAATTTATTACTATACTTAAAGAGTTTTCCTCTAATTTTATTCTACTCGACGCATTCTGTTGTGTAATGAAGAACGAACCTATTTTCCAACATCTATATACACTGAAGTGACAAAATTCATGGGATGACTGTTAATATCGTGTCGGTCCTCCTTTTGCCCGGCGAAGTGCAACAACCCGACGTGTCATGGAGTCCACAAGTCGTTGGAAGTCCTCTGCAGGAATATTAAGTCATGGTGTCTGTATAGACGTCCATAATTGTGAAAGTGTGGATGGTGCAGGAGTTTGGGCACGAACGGACCTTTCGATGATGTCCCATAACTGCTCCATAGGATTCATATCGGGCGATCTAGGTGGCCAGATCATGCACTGGAATTGTCCGGAATGTTCTTCAAACCAATCGCGAACAGTTCTGGCCCGGTGACATGGGGCATTGTCATCCATAAAAATCCCATCGTTGTGTGGGTACGTGAAGTCCTTGAATGGCTGCAAGTGATCTGCAAGCAGCTGAACATAACCATTTCCAGTCAATGAACTGTTAAGGTGCACCAGAGGACCAAGTCCATGCCATGTAAAAACAGCCCACACCATTATGCAGCCACCACCAGCTTGAACAGTGCCTTGCTGACAGTTTGGGTAAATGGCTTCGTGGGGCCTGCGCCACACTCGAACTCTACCATCAGCTCGTAACAACTTAAATCATGACTCATCTCACCACGCCACGGTTTTCCGCTGGTCTAAGGACCAGTCGATATGCTCACGAGCCCAGGAGAGTCGCTGCAGGCGATGTCGTGCTGTCAGTAAAGGCACTCGAGACGGTCTTCTGCTGTCATAGCAAAAGGAAGACACATTTCGCCGCACAATCCTATCAGGCACGTCCCTCGTACGTCCCACATTGATTCCTGCGGTTATTTGACGAAGTGTTGCGTGTCTATTAATATTGACCATTCTACACAAACGTCGGTGGTCTCGGTCGTTGAGTGCAGGTGGTCGCCCACTGCGCTGTCCATGATGGGATGGGATGCCTGAAATTTCATACTCTAGGCACACTCTTGATGCTGTGGATCTCAGAATGTTGAATTCACTAAGGATATCCGCAATGGAATGACCCATGCGTCTAGCTCCAACTAACATTCCACGTTCAAAGTCTGTTAATTCTCGTCGTTCCGCCATAAATCACAAAAAACTTGTTCACATGAATAACTTGAACAGAAATGAAAGCTCTGGAAAACGAACTGCGCATTTATACTTTTTCGCTGCGATACTACTGCCATCTGTATATTTGCATATTGCTATCCCATGACTTTTATCACTTCAGTGTATGTTGTTTTGCACTTTTCCTAATCT
>JAPMOQ010053331.1:44452-62477 GCA_026543055.1 Argiope trifasciata | reverse complement strand
ATTTAAACTATGCACATAAAAAAGAAATTAACTGTTTTGTGTTATGCTGTTCATAAAATTTTTATTTATTTAAAGAGAGATTGATAATGTTGTTGTGTATTATGTTTGAAAGAACTTTATATAAGTCTTATGCGTTCTAAGAAAAAATATTTCTTTTTCATGTTATATTTCTCCACTCATTATTGAACTCACGAAAAAAATTGATGTTATCTCAAAAAAATTTCACAAGATCCAAATTCCTTTTCCAAAACGTAATTAGCCAATATGTGACTTTTCTGATAAAATTAAGGTACGTTAGATATCGAGGATTAAATAAAGCCTTAAGTGAGTTAAAATAATTACGATGTTGTGAAGAAAATTAAGAAAACACTAAGATTTTTCTTTTAATAGTTATTTAACTAATTATACAAATCAATTTCGGTTCTGATTTTAGAATATTCTACTTTATTCCTTAATTATAACAGGATAACGATGAATTTTTTCTAAAAATAACATTTTCAGCATATTTATATCTTTTTTTATCTGTGCATTAATTTACAATTATTAATCTCTTAAATTTCAAACTCTCCAATCATTTTTATCTTCTTCTCATGTTTCTTCTTTCGATTTAATTTTTTAAAATAAACGTTTGTAAATCTATCTACTGTTCAGTAATTCAACACTCAATTTTTATCCCTCTGAATTTTATTTTTATATAGTCTATTCTGATTTTTTTTTCTATCTTTAACGAAGTTTTTTTTAATTATCTTTAAACATCATTCTATACAAACTAGATATCTAAAATAAATTTAATTACAAATTCTATGCATTTTAGAATTGCAAATACATTTAAACACAAGCATACTGTGGTGCAGCTTTTGAAAGCATAATAAAAAACATTCATTAAAACTCTAATTTTCAAAAGTATATCGTTTAGTAAACATAACCAAATTTCTCACATACATTTCAAAAACATCTTTTCATTACTGAGAAACTGATAAAAATATGCATACTTATCACATGTTTCCGTCTTTTTAAAACTCTAAATCTCAAAACATTTTTTAAAAATCTTTTTTTAAAAAAAAGCAAAAAAAAAAAAATGTAATTGAATTATAATAATTTAATTACTTCTTAAGCACTTAATATTTTTTCTTCAAGATAATAATTTTTAAAAAATTTGTGACATAGCTGAAGTTACAAAACCGACACAAATAATTTTGTCTTATAGATATGAAAAACTTTTTATTAACTATTTTCATACTCTTTGGCAAAAAAAGTCGGGATTGCTACATAAATGTTTATCAAATCTTTGCAAACAAAGAGATCTATCCAGAAAATATTGATTATTTCTTCCCCAAAAAACTTCTATGAAACATTACTTAATTCTAACTTTTGATCTAAAAGATTCTTTTTTAATGCTTGCTTGAACATCGAGGTCAAGAAATGGTGAAATATCCGCAAATCTATCAACAGCCATAAAATTCCTCAGTGTTAACGTCTGCGGTCGAAGTAATTGGGTGAGGGGTAATGACGATAATTCTTCATTAAGGTGTGAAATAAACTGTGAAATTAATACGTGATGAGATTTTGGCTGCTTACAAAGAAATTTGGCGCCAAGGATTTCAAAATACTAATTGGTTTCAGGACAATAGGAATGGGTTTTATGAAGGATGTTGAATATCTTTTACTACATTGTCTAAGAAGCATATTAATCTTCCTGCGATTTTTCTTAAATATATAGTAATTTGATGTTAATTATTTCTAATTCCATTATATAAAATTATATAACTGTAAATAAAGTCTGGAATTTGTATGTATATTATTAACGGACCTTAGTTGATTTATTGCATTATTCTAGAGAATTTAACTTAGATAAAATTAACTACCTAATCAGCACATTAACTATGGTAATCCATTAAAATCTGAAAAATTGTTTCATTTCTTAACTTTCCTAATCAATCAAATTACTCATATAATCTGCACATTATCCATTAGACACTCGTCAATCTGCATATTGCCTACTAAGCGCTCGTTAAAAAGAAAATAAAATCTTTAGTGAAACAACATCTACGTTTCTACACTCATGAATTTGAAGTTCTTTATTTTCTGATACCTGAAAAATAAATTTAATACAACAGAACAATCAACAATATTTTCAATTTGAGCATTAAAACTCTATTATATTTTGAATCCTTGATAGGGAGGTTTTCAAAGAAGCTTTCCTTCATTTTATCCATCAATTAGATACTTACTTACATACTTGGAGCTAATTTTTTTGCTTTAAAAAATCGTATTCTAGAGCTAATGGCAGAAACTAATTTGAAAACATAATCAGTTATGTTGCTCACTGGTAACGAAGGCAAATTATGAAAAATAAAAGCAACCTTCGATGGCCAGACGTGTCGCCATAAGCAATAGCGAGAATCGAACTTGCAACATTAGGATTCGTAGCCACAAGACAAAATAAATTGTTCAGTCTTCATGTTGTTACCTGTCTTATACAGCTTCCACTATTATACTCCCTCTCTCCAGCGAGTCTGAGGTGAGACGACCGATGTTTGTTGTTTCTTGGTGGTGATATAGTGACTGTTGATACTAATACGCCTTACCCATTTTTAAGTGATTATTTATCAGCTTCCTCTTTGGAATTTTCTGATATTGGTTTAAAAATTAACTCGCTTTATTTATTGGCTGATTATTTATTGCCATTTATTTCTTTATTCCTTTTTTATTTATTAGTGGATTATTTATTTATTTGTTAATTATTTACCCTCATTTTTATTTTACTTCTTTATTATTATTATTTATTTATTTCATTTATTATGGCCACTCACTCTTGAGTATGTTATCCGGCTTATAACGCTTCCACTGTAGACGTTGACGAAATCAAACTAAAATTTGGGAGGGGGATGGAAGCAGAAAAAAACTAAATGTGAGAAACTAAACTTTTGATCTTTAAAGGTATGAAAGCTGCTAATTTGCACATTAACTATTTGAGATGCGGAAAACTCCAGTGGAACTTAAACTCCGCACTTTAATGGGACTAGTTTGTTAATCTGCATATTAACGACTTTTGAGCTTTAACTGTAACATGTGTACTACTACTTGAATTCAATTAGAATTCAACTAGTTGAATACTGATTCCAGTAGTAGTATATTCAACAAATTTAAATATACTACTACTGGAAGTCGTGACAATTCTTAGCTAGTATAGGAATATTTATTCAACGATCCTTCAGAAAATTCTGTTGCATTATTCCGAAACCAATCTCACTTTCGAAATCAGTAGCGCCATACTTCTTTAAAAACAACTGAAATCTTATACGCTACCATTCACAGTTTATTTCACGCTTTAATGAAGAAATACCGTCATTATTAACTCAATAACACCGACCGTATTCGCTAAGTCTGAGAAATTTAACTGTCATTTATACACTCATGAATGTTTCACCTTTTCTTGACTTTCGTCGCTCAATTAAGAATTAAAAGTTAATTTGTTGAATTCCAGTTGAACTTTAGTTCCGTTGTTGTATATACACGGAATTTAGTTGCACTACAACTGTAACTTGTACATTTTCCTTAATTAGTTTAGAAATCTTTAATCAACGATCCTTCAAAAAATTCAGCCTTAATTTTTAAAAATCAATCTTTTTGTCGAAGTCCCTGGCGCCAAACTTCTTTCAAAATCACCGAAACGTAGTAGCCTGTCGATTTCGCAGTTCATATCTTATCTTGATTAATAATTGTCTTCATTACCACTCACCCAATAATTCGAACCATACCTTTATCTTCAGAGAGTTTCATAACCATTTGTACATTTAAGGATGTATCACCATATTTTGACTGTTTATGTGATGACAATCATTAAACGAAGATTTTTTAAATTCTAATTCCAGTAGTTAATTGAACTCTAATAACAGTAGTAATATATGCAAAAAATGTAGGCATGATGCTAGTGTAACTAGCCCATAGTAATTGAAAACTAAATAATAATTAATCATTAATGTGCACACACGCACATTAATGAGAGCACATACTGGAACACACGCACACATATTGGAATGAGATATTTCAATATATTATATATATAGTATGTTCACTTCAAGTAATATAAAGATGCAATCATGAATCCCTAGGGATGAGAGTGAGATTTACAGGCATGATATATGTATTATTGTATTCGGAAACTGTAATAGGTTTTCATGCTTTCTTTATTGTCGTATTGTTATTTCCTCAGTGTCTTGTACAAAGTAATTGGTTTTTTTTTCATTTGCAAAGTATTGCTACCAGATGAGCAATAATGCTTGTTTCACTTCGGTAATTCTATGTAATTATTGTGATTAATTTTGGTCACTATAACTGATTGCATGGGTTATTTTTCGTTTGTTCATTTCCGGAGCCCATAGATTTCTGAGAAAGGAAATTTCCCTTTCTAATAAAGTGTTTACCATATATCCAATAAAACATTCATACCAGATATCCAACACAACTTTATACCAGATATCCAATAAAACTTTCATACCAGGTATCCAATAAAACTGTTTTTAAAAATTTCAATTATACCAGTTTGAAAATGGATTAAAAGTAAATGCAGGTCGAATGGTAACAACTTATTTAGGGTCGATGTGTCAAGTTTTTACAGTATCAAATCATAACAATGATATTGATACTGAAAATAAACCATATCAACAAAGAATAAATTGTGATTTCCATTGCTTTGTAGTGTATTAGATGTTTATACTGCAAAGGGCTCTTAAATGTTCAAATAAGAAACAATTGGATATGCCATAAATAATTAACAGAATACAAAGGGGAATAATGCGTTTTCATATAAAATTTGATTAATCCAACAAATATATTAAGATTTATAAAACGTTAAGAACTTAATCAAATCATTTTATGTGATAACTTTAAAGTTTATATTCCTTAGAGCAACTATAACCATATAAACGCAGCTATCCTTAACTACCGCTTCCAATATAAGCAATTGCCATATTGAAGTACAAAAAGTACACAGAAGAAGTTAAGAAATCATAGCATATTCGACCTTCAAAAGTTGATAAATTGCAAAGAATCTTTACAATCTTTTCACCATTGACCTGAATCTTTTCAGAAACTACCTTAGAATATAAATTACGCGTTTTATAGCTGAATAACTTTGAAGCATGTTTGGTGTTGTGATAATAGTGTCTGTATGTGCAGATTACGGTATCCATTAATAATAAAAGTTGCTTTTACGTTCGAAATAACCATGTAAAAATTCTTTAGGTACTTATTTATTTAAGATAAAGTTATTTAAATAAAATTTGATGGAGCAGTACTACCTTAATTGTTCTCTCCAACAGCGTAGCGCAGCGATTCTCAATCTATGGGACACCCTTCCCTATGATGGCACGAGTATGCTAGAGTGGGTGCGCTAGATAGAATATATAAGAGCAAATATTATTTAAAAATTAATTAACTGACTTAAATGAAACACATAAACATAGAAAATAAATCACATTTCCACAAATTTGATAACTTATTAAGGTAAAACAACTTATCAAATTGAAAACTGGGTCGAGAATACTGAAATGTCGAGAAACGCTCTCGTGGCATGATAAAACGCTTCTACAAGTTTCAAATTCTTGAAATATATGGAATAAGTTATAAATTTGTCAACTTTAAAAAGTTGCGATATACTTCATATCAATTAAATTGTGTGCTGAATTACTTCAAAGAAATTTGAAAAGAAATATGGATTTTCAATCGTTATTCTGATGTCTAGATACTACAGTCATTTTTTGTTGACACTTTTGTGTTTCATTGTCAATTTTGTTTCACATTCTAAATGTATATAAAATATTGTAAAATATAAAATAAAAGCCTTCAAATCTAGATTTTGATGAATTAACAAGTTCAGCACTACCTTTGCCCTAAAAACCTATTTTTAGCATTATGTCTTTCTGACTGTGGACGCAATAATTTGAATCTTTTTCAGTAACACTGATGGAACCTTTCGAACAAAAAATCCATGTTTGTTGTTCAGATGAAAATGAGCCCAATAACTTTAAAACATAAAGATCTGGAAATATAAAATTTTGTACAAGGAATAAGGAATATAGATAGTAGATTCTTATCAGAATTTGAAATAAAGGGTTGGACTTCTATCATTTTGTATTTTAGATTGTCTATAAATGTAATTACTCATTAAATCAATGACTTGTATACATAAAATTGGGTACATGAACTTGTAACTACAACAGTAATTATGTGTAAAATTTTGGTTTCAATCAGTCAGTCTGAAAGTGTCCAAAATACATAATTTTGCTGACTTTGATATATGTAATTACGATGAAAGTTTTAGATTTCTAACAAACATTAAACGAAATCAATTCTCATGTAATTATATAGTTGATCACTTCAATGAAGTTGAATTACAACTGCAAAGAAGTAGGTAATTATATTTCCACACCAAAGTTTAGCATCTAAAATATAGATTTTATATTTTAAACAAAATATCAAGAACAGTTTTTCCTCTGATAGTTCCATACGGTGAGCCAGCTCGAAAAGAGGATGAGATGCTTCCAGCATAGTTGTTGGATTTAAGGTGTAGGTGTAGTACCTGTAGGGTGTATAAATAAGTGGCGATCTGGTTCATCTTAACGATCACACGACGTATTTCTTTCTGGAAAGGTTGTACCATGGTCGTTGATAATCCTTGAGATTCAAACACAACTTCCTCCAATATTCCTGTTGCAGCTCTCTGGTCATGTAATATTTAATATTCGCGTGCCTTAGATCGGGCTGGAGAGTCAATGTTATGACTTATCCTCTGATGGTATGTACTTTCGTAATAAGAAAAGGCGCTAACTCATAAAGCAAAGACTTAAGCAGATGAGATTCAATATTTGATCGTGAGAATGCATCCACAATTTTGTATAAAATTTTGACGTCGTTCGATTGGAAAAGTGGTGCCCAAAATACAAATCTTGATAGACTAAATAAAAGTGCTTGATTCATTCCATGCATTTTTATTCTGTATTTATACTTCCCCTATGCCATGCACGTTATTCTAGACTTTAACTTAGGTTCATAACTTTTGAAAATAGAATCAGTAAAGTATGCGAGAAATTTTCTGGAAGAATATTCCGTTCTCCCAAATGAGAGTAAAGAATATCTGTTTATTGCTCCTTGTATAGTCAATGCACTGCCAATAGAATTAGTTGTTTCAAAAGATGTATTAGGAAATTGCTGTTCGTCCCATTTAGTCATTTTCTCGTTAGCATCTGTTAAATAATCTTTTTTTTAAAGAAATAACATTTTGATATTAATATTAATTTGTATATAAATGATTACATTAAAATTATGTTCATTGCATTTGTAATTTTTTGTATAAAAATTGCTACAATATATATAAAAATTTATATTAAATTATAAATGTTTTTGTCTAAAATATTCAACCCCAATAATTAAAAAAGGAAAGAACATATCAGCAACAGGCGAAGAAATTTTAACAATACTATCCTTTTCTGTTATTCGATTTTAATACTGTGAAAAAATAATAAATGGAGGTTCTGAGCACCATTTATTGAGTCAGTAGACGTAAGTCTATTTTATTTTTAATTTAAAGAATTAATATTTCGGCATTTCCTTTATTTTTCTTTTCTTTATATTAAAGAAAAGAAGTTACAGAAAAGGAATTAAGTAGCCTTTGAGCTTTTCTTCAAACTGCAAAATCAAAAATTAAAAAATTGGAAAATTTGAAATTAAATTTTGAATTATTCTTCTGAATTTACTTTTTCGAGATTTCTTTGTTTTTAAGTGTTGGGAAGATATACTTAATTATATTAAATGAATAGAATTAAATTAATGCAAATTGTAATAACAAAATTTTATCTATAAAAGCCTCAAAAATTTTATAAAATTTTTTAACAATAATGATTTTCCTCAAAACTAGTAAAATTTTGATATTTTAATTAATAAATAAAGAAAAAAAGAAAAGAAATGATGAAATATTAATTCTTTAACTTAAAATTAAATAGACTTACGGCTACTGACTCAATAGATAGCTCTCAAAACCACCACTTAATATTTTTTTCACAATATTCAAATCGAATAGCTGAAAGGATAGTAGTGTTAAAATTTCATCCCCTGTTGCTAATACGTTCTTTCCTTTTTTAATTATCGAGTTGAATGTTTTTAATTATTGTTTGAATAAACTTATGTAGGTGTATTATATTTATTTTTGAATGTATTTTTGCTTTATTTGGTGATGTTTTTAATGTTGATTTGTTTTGTATCTGCTATTAAATAGGTGTGCCTTTTTAGCCTTAATTTTTGGGGGATTTTCGGGTCACGAGGGATTAATACTGCTGGACATTGTCCAATTCCTCACAGAAAAAAATCCCTTATTTTGAATCCTTGCCTGAGAGTGACTCTTAAAAAAGTCTTTAGGCCTGATTCTTTTTCTATTTGTAGTAATTTTGATTCTATTGTATACTTTTTTCTTGACTTATATTATTAATTTATTTAGATTCATCTTTATTTTGGTTGTAGCAGCATTTGCACTTATTAAATGCAATGATAGTGTTTAAATAATTTTCTTTTTTAATTTTTAAACTTTTATCTTATTTGAATCCGAAAAAACTGAAAAAAGAATAAGACCTGTTGTTATCTTTTAAAATGTCAAACTTACGAATGCTTGATAAGATATCACCTGAGCGCAAATTTTGAAATGAGAAATAGAATATTTCCATTCAACCAAAAGATTTAATTTGAAAAATATAAGTTCTTTTCCCTCTCCGAAAAGCAATCATCATTCATATCTTATTTGAATTAAATATTCTTGAAAACCCCAAACTTAATACTTGCCTGAGTTTCAAGAATTAATGAGATGTTCATAAGATTATCGATACGTATTAAAACCCCTACAGGCACTGTCTGCAGTTGGAAGTAGAAGGTGGAGATAGTTTCTCACTAAAAGGGCAAGTTAACTGTGAAACTTATGGCTGGTTTCATAAAAGTTATATGTCTTGATATTTCGAAAGAAGTGCGTAAAAGGAAGTCTTAATTTTTGAAAGTACCTTCTTTTGTGTGGGTATAAAGAATAATTTATGTTAATAATGAAAAAAGATGTGTACGTTACATTGTGAGTGTGTGGTTACTCAGTCTATCACAACAAAATTTCATACATGCAGAGTGGTCATAGTTAAAATTCCTCTATAAACAATATCCTACTACAACGCAAATGGATGAACAGATTTTAACGAAATTTCATGTATAGACAATACAATAGATGCATCATTTCGAAAAAAAATACTTCCAAAAAATCCACCAGAAAATGTGTTTCTCGGAAAATCTTTAGATTTAACACAAGAAGCTACCAAAACCAAACACAAAGACAATATTGATAATAGAAAAAAATTTTGAGTAATATGCAAAACCAAGAAAAGCTGTCAGTTCCGGGAAAAATATCGAGATTTGTATGCTTGCAAAGAAGAGGAAGTTTTATGAAAATAAGTAAAGGTTAAAAATGTTTGCTTGTTGCCATATTTTATGTCGATGTTCCAGGCTGTCATAGTGACGGTATCTTATTGCAACTTTGAATAACTTAAAAAACTGACTCATGTCCGTTGCATCGCAATTTATCACTTACCATCTGCTGTTGAACACACTATTCACCGACTTGAAATTTTTCAGATGAATGTGGGCAGACCTCATTCTCCTTTCCCTGCATTATCCTGGATACGACTAACAACTGATCTTCTGTATGTTTGCTTACTAATCCGTTCTTGTTTCTGTACACTGAAGGCTTTTCTCAAACAGCGTACTGTTTGTTTTTTCTTAACTTTACTTAATCTGGTTCAAAGACATGTTAATTCGAAACTAATTAACAAATGTCAATATTGTTTTTGTATTCTGTTTTGGCCGATTATTGCATTGCAATTAACGTTTTTCCTGAAAAGGCGTCCTGTAGTAAATATTTTTGAACTATTATTTTTCTCAAATTCAGAAAGCGCTTCTTGTGAGGCAGTATATAATCAAGTTTATCCGTTTGTATTATGCGATACTATTTATAGGGGAAATTAAATTATAATTACCTTGTACATATAAAGAGCAAAAAGTGACATCGCCGGAGTATTTTTTAAAATTTTAATTAATTACAAATTAAGATAAAATTTGCGGTGTTCCACCTTATTTTCCGAAAACATTGAAGTTCAAAGCCATTTTGGCATCATCTTAACATTTAAAAAATCTATATTTTCATTTGGACCTATTTTTTACCTTATTATTTATTCTTTCAAATTTTAAAATATAATTTTAATTATGATTCATTGCTTAATAATGATATGTTCTTTGTGTGAGGCTGATTTCCTCAATTGTTGTTTTCGTATAAATGTATATTTAGGGCGAATTTTATTCAGAAATAAAGAATCGTTAACCGTTATCGAGATTGTTGAACTTCTCACAATACAATTACCAGATGAATGTATAGCAACTAAGTAATGAAATTTGCATGACAATAATATCATAGTTGGAAAAATATAAAAGCAGAAAGCAAAATATTTGGAAAAAGCTGGGTACTCACATTATGATTTATATTATTGATATTTCCTAAATTATATCTTATATATATTTATAATTAAAATATGTGTTATTAATTATCATTTATGCTAATATTGAAAATATCTTTGAAAGAAAATATGTTTTAATCTCAAACAATTACTTAATTATTCAATTGAATAGTTTAATATATGTAAGTAAATATTTTCAACTTAAGCTAAAAATAACTATTGGATGACAAATAGGGAAAACGTTCTAATTTCAATACACGTGAACTGGAAAAAGAGATCTCTAAAATAGAACTTATAGAAATTCAAAACATCGTATGAAGAAATCTAATTTTCAAAACACATGAATTGAAAAAAATATCTCTAAAATATAATTGCTATATTTCATAAACACCATTCCAACACCCACGAAATATAAAATGTTTATTTAGCGAAACTCTTGAAAAACATGTTTTCGTTAAAGGGTATGGAATGATAAAAATCTTTCAAATAAGATGTTTGAAAAAAAAATCTGAATAGAATAAAAAAAAAATATTGAAAGTTGCTGAAGGGTAAGAAATTAAAGGCACAGAACAAGATGTTTTATCTAAAACATATAAATACAACTTAGAGTTGTTTGATTGGTTTTTCCTGAAAAAGATTCATGTAGAAGAATGTGGAATGTAGATTCAATCTAGAGTGGAAAGATCTGAAAAAGCAGGAATAGCTTTTTATCTTTTTTTCCAAGAGCCATTTTCACTCAATCCTTCATTCTTGCACATACTCTGAAGCGTTTTTGTTTAATAATTACATAAGAGTCAAGGAGTGGGAAAATGTGATGGATGCATGCATAACGTAAGATTGTGTAATTTGTGTAATAGGAATATAAGAAATGAAAAACAATGTGTTATATGAATAAACTCTCAGTGTAAATGTTGGCATCAATGTAAATTGGTGTTATTTATTGACTAAGATAGTCAAAGTAAAATTTTTTAAGATATAGGAATTAAATAATTCGTTATTCACTTTCTTTTGGTGTCATTGGCATCTAATATAAATGTATTCTGATTACCTTTTAAATATCCCAGTCAATATGTAAGTGTTGATCAAAGTTTTTCCCTTTCATAAAATAACTTTTAAGTGATAATTTCATGTAGAAGACTTTAAATAAACAGTTGAACAGAATAAAATAAAATTTAATACGATTTAATATGCAGCCTCTTAAAGACAGGGGGAATTTGAAAGCAGAAGCACTACTACTATTTTTTAAAAAGAATTGCAACATAGAAAAAAAAACAAAATTTATCAACAGAAGATACTTTGGCGCTGTTTGAACGGAATCACAAAAGGAATTACTACAAGGGACATTGAAAAATGAATTATGCAGAATTTGATTAATATTTTATTTGTAAAAAATATATTTGCACTTTCAGAAAATGGGGGCAAAACGTGCTTATATATTTCGCAGATCCATGGATTATTAAAGATATCTTTTAATCCAAATCTGTGTGAAACCAGAAAAGTCAAAATGAAACAGTAAATGGTAAAAGAGCGGATTGCACATCTAAACAGACAAAATAATGCATTCCCAAGAAAATCGCGGATTTTGCAAATTTTGCTACTTTTATGTTGCTCGTGGAAATCGCGAATACTCAGAGAGAGAGTTAAAGCTAAATTCAATGTTCAAATTTGAAACCTATGCTTTGACAATTAAAGTAATTTTAAATGCAATGAGATTCAACAAGCTCAGCAAACTTTTCCTTAATTCAGATGATCGAGAATATCAAATTGAATAAAGAAGATTTACGTGGGATATCATTAACATATACAGTTTACCCATCCGATCTTCAAATTAGGCTAGAACTAATTCTGTGATTTAACACCTTTCATAGTTCTGTGATTGACTTAATAGGGTGCCAACGATTGGAGGGTGAAAAATGATCCAATGGCATAACATAACCCATTCTGAGTCTTAAAATATAACTCTGAGTTATCTAACCAGTTCGATAAGTACAAAAAGAAGATAAAAGATAGATGCAAAAATCTTCTAGAATCTCCATAAAGAATCCGATCGTTGTCAAATTATGTATAGACATATTTAAGGATTTGGCAAAGTAATAACTAAAGGAAGACAATAAAAATACTCAAAAACAAATGATTGACAGTGGGTTGAATTACAGATGCAACCTCTTTATATTTTTGAGGCCCTTAAATGAGGAAAAACTATATATAAATTACTAATTGAAGGAAAAAAAAGAAAAACAACAGCCCATTTCTTCCAATCTTCCAAAGAAAGAACTTCTGAAGAAGGATATTGATCTCTCCTACTCTGAAAAGCAATCTTTCGCAATGACTTAATTCTCCCCAACTTTGTTGATAAGTCCAATTTCACAGTTTGGTGAACATCGAGAATCAAAAAGTGCCGTAATGTTCATAAATGCATCGATACTTATCAAAAAACCCCACAGATTGTATGTGCGGTCGGTGGCAGTGGGTGTGCTATAATGACGATAATTTGCCATTAGGATGGGAAGTAAACTGTGAAATGGAGCGGCAACGGTGATGACTGGGTTTGAAAGAGTTAGGCGTCATGGATTTGATAAGAAAAGACTGACGAATAAACATCTTGATGAAGTTTTTAGAAAGTACTTTATGTTTGATAAATATTATTTAATTGTGGAATTATCAGTAAAGATTGGATTGTGAATTCACCGCTTAGTAAATTTCGTGTATGTAACTTCATAAATTTCATTCGAAGAATGAATAAATGTTAAGATATAGTCCTAAACAATAAAATAATATTTCAAAATTTAACACTTTGTATTGGAAAAAATAATTGGATGCAAGATTATTATCCTAATATAAAAGCTCAATTCATTGTTAAGAGGTATATAATACGAGTGTAATTTAATTTTCTTATATCTTCTTATTATATATGCATAAATATATGACTCACCTCCCGACAGCATGTTTTAGTTTAAGTTAGTTAAATTAAAAGTCCAATTTAAAGCAACACCCTCGATTGCAAAGCACTACTTTAATAAATTGGTTATACAGGTTATACAATTAAAGCACTTACACACACGCATACTGCCAATTCCCTAACTTATTGGTTTTCTGTAGTTATGAGAATAGTGTATAGGTATGTCCCTACAACTATACCTCACGATAAAAAAAAATATTGTTGTGAAATATAGCAATAAAACTCTTTGTAAATTGATTAAAATTATATAAAACATTAATACAACTAAACTTGTCATATTAAAACGAAAATGTTTAAAATTTTCCTTTAAATTCAAAAATGCGTAAAATTCGATTTTTGATTAAAATTCTCATTAACATTTCGAACTGGGTTTTAAAATTATCCCTTGACAATTAGCATGGTCTAATTTCAATTATCCCTTCAATAGATGGCTAACACGATATATATTCTCTTTTAATACTATTATATTAATAAAATATCACTAGAAATGTATGAAGCACAGAATTAGGAATAAACTTCAATATAGTCACGACACAATCAATGAATCACAACTTTAACATTAAAATTAATTCAGGGATTACTGATCCTCCTTTATTTTCATCTTTAATTATTTAATTAGTCTTTAATTAAAGAATTTATAATTTTCAGAGAGATACGAATTATTAAAAATGTGAAACTACTTAATAATTTTAATCTATTGATTAGCCGTCTACATTAGTTAATTTAACGATTAAGTTCCTTATGAAAATTAAATGCAAAAAAATTAGATAAAATCAAATTAAACTTGGCACTGACAATCAAAAAGCTTTAAATGTTTAAGAATAATTAATGTTTCAGTAATAAAAGAAAGTAAAATATTGTTATTTACTTTGAAGTATACTCAAGTATATGAGTTTCTTTAGCTTTCCGCAATTCATTTTTAAATGAACTTATGAATAACGAACAAGTTTGTAAAGGAAAAAAGAAATTTTGTCATAAATAAAGATAAATAGGATTAGATAGTTTATTTTCTTTTACATTATATAGACTTCCACATAAAATATACGGACTATTTGAGCTCTTGCATATTAGGTTAAAATTAAAATAAGTTACGAGTGAAAAGAGTTTCAATTTTCTCGACTAAAAAGATTTGACAGAAAATAAATTTAAAATTACTTGGGGTGTATAAATAATAAAAAATTACTTTATTAAAGGGATTTGAAAGTGGTTATAAAGCGAAGTATTGAGTTGAATGAGGAAAGTAGAGTGGAACATTTTAAACTTAAAGAATGCAATCCATTTGCTACTTTTTAAGTTTTTTAAAATTCCTTTTTAACAAACAAAGCATGCAAAAATTTAGATTTATGATATTGATTTAAAATAGTATATGTCGATCGTTAGCCAGAGTTTCGCTAGAAAAACTTTACTAAATAAAGCATACAAAATATTGTAATCGACAGAAAATTTGAGGACGAAATTTTATGTCTTCAAGTTTCAGATTAGAAAAAAAAATATTTCGTAATTGCTTGCGTCTGTCTGTGATTTCGATAACCAGAAAGCGCAATACATGCATTTCTTTAGTATATTTAATGTATAAAAACACACTAAAAAGTTCGATTTTCGCAAAAATTGACATTTTCCAAAAATTCTTTTATTACATAGACCAGACTTTGAGCTATCCAATACATGTTTACTTTTGTCTCTATGTCAATTAAGTCAAGACGTTGATATTTTCCTCATTATTTTTGTAAACCAAAATGGGCATTTTAATAATCGGTAGTACCGATTTAAATTACCAAATTTAAATCGGCAAATTACCAAAAAAACCCAAATTACCAAAATTTAAATTACCAAAGAAACCATAATTTTGTGTTTTTCTGTGCAAAACATTTTCCGTATTTAGTTTTAAATACGGAAAATGTTTTGCACAGAAAAACACAAAATGATAATAAGACTTTTCCAATAACAGTGCTTTGTATAAATTTGTACCTAAACCTGTCTTTGTTGAGCTCTGAATCCTCAGATAAGGGGTATTTTTGTCTCTAATACATTTTAATGGTTTTACGGAATAATTGAATATCCTTAAGGTAGTTTGAGTGTATCGTAGTGTAATTCAATTAAAGCATTTGTTGAGCTCGAATTGGATAGAAAAAAATTAATCTAAGCAGTATCCACTTCCAAATGCAAAAATTGCCAGAAAAAAAATTTAAATGATTGAAAAAGGAAAATTATTAGGGAATAAGCAGCAAGAAGGTATAAGTTATAAATGTTGCGAATTTTAAGTATGTACGCCCATAATTTAAACAAGATACTGGACACTTTAAATGCATTTATCTCAAAACTGATTGTTAATCATTTGTTACTCACTTCAAATCAAATAACTCACAACTATTATATTACTATGACATTTGATAGTATTTTCTTTATAAAATTTTCTAGGAAACGAAATAAAAGAATTTGGATCGAGTGGGCAGTTTTTAATATACAGCCTATTGTTTGAATAATAATGTGAAAATTTTACTAAACATTTCATGATAAATCATTCACTGGTTGTAAAAATTTTGTTTATTATTAGAACCATACAATTATAGTTAATTCTCTAGAAAAATATATGTAGTTTGTTTTGGTTTCTTTTGTTAGGATGAGAGTAATAATTTTCAGTGTAGCCAATTTGAAGATTTTATAAGAATTTTCTTAAATTTATGCAATTAAATGTCAATTTTCAAAAAGCTTTCAAGTTTATTTCAAATATTGATATCTTATAGTCTTAAACTTAGAAATACTGTTAAAATATTTTTAAACCATGTTTTTCACAAAATGTGTTCCTAACATGTTTCGATACCTTGAAATTAAATTATCTGAAACTAAAAATATGGGCATCAAAGGAATTTTTTTTAAATAATGTGAAAAAACAACAATTAATTCAAATTATTAAAGAAAGTTTTAATTTTTATCAAATTCTTATTTATTGTAATTTCTAGAAAAAAAAAATTAAAAAGAAATTTCCTACTTATATAAATTATATTAACTATCTCATTAAAATAATTTTCCATGTATCCTAGAATTTTTAGAATATTTTTTTCTTTTTATTGTTCTTTACCTGTGAATGTTTAATATATTTTTATGAATTATTGATATAAATATGAAAAAATAAAATGAAAACAGTTTTCGTTTAAAAGGTGGTGACTGCATTTATGTAAAATAAAGACTGGTTGAAAAATATAAAATAAAGCCTTAATTATTATATTAAATGGCAAATGCATTTTGAAAATTTTGAAATGATGCAGCAATATTGGGAGAACACATATTTTCAGAACTTCAGACTATGGAAAATTCATTTTAAAATTCCATCTTCACGAGCATTGAACTTATCTAATTAAATATAAGGTTATAACTATATTCTAAATTGTCCTTATAAGGGTGAGAAAATTAAATAAAAAATGTTGCATTTTAAAAGATGATTCTGTTATCTTAACATAAAATAAATTTCATCTCATGACAGAAGATTAAAGTTTATTATGGAAAAATGCTAAGATTTCAGTTCCTTTCTAATGAGCTGAAATTATTTTTTCTTAAAAGTTGTTCTACCCAGTATTACTTTCCAGAACTTATGTACGCAAAGTTTCAAGATCTTCTGTAAAGTTTCAACTGATAAAGCACAAGATCCTTTAAATTATTGCCATATATGCATTTATGCATTTATACCATATAAGCATCAGCAAAGAATCCCCATTTCATCTTCAAAGAAAATGGCAATTTCTTACCATATGAAGAATTTAGCAATGTCTACGTGGTAAAGATACGAGTTTAAAAACGAAATAATTTGGATGACGATAGAATCAGGGGGTTAAACAACAGCAATCCCATTCATGACAGAGACATGAACTATAAAACTTTGCAGTCTCGTTTTTAGTAGAATTGAGAGTTGGGGAAAATTTAGCAATTCCACACATAGTAGAGACATGAGTTGAGTCTGTTAATGAAGAAATTCGATGAGCTAGTTGCTAATTTAATTTGATCATTTCAGAGTCTTCAGCTCACATTATATTCCATTTGCAATCACAGAAAAAAATAGAGATGCTCTTTATAGAATGGAAGCATTTGGCGTAAATATTGGGATCTTGGGCTGCTTTCAGTATTCATCTACTTTTATAATCTTAAAATTTTAGTGAGTGATTATGTGGATTATGTACTTTGCTTTTAGAATCTTAAAAGAAGTTTATCAAACGAAATTCAGAAAATTGAAATTACTTAAAATGGTTGATGTTGATAATGTCTTGTCCAGTAAATATAGTGCAGTGGGATCAAATTGATCCAAAAATGTCCAAGACAACTCTAGCTGCATCAATAACCACTGCGGAGTAGAGGAGTTGATGTGGCTGATGGAGATGGATCTTGATGAGCTTACCCAATATGGCAGGGCAATCAAAGATATGATCGAGAGAGAGAGTTCAGTGTCTGTGCAATAAGGACAACCCCTGTACGTAATATTGCATTACCTTCAGTGAGTAATATTGCTTTACCATCCATGAGTAATATTGCTTTACCATCC
>JAPMOQ010053331.1:32206-44442 GCA_026543055.1 Argiope trifasciata | reverse complement strand
TGAGTAATATTGCTTTACCATCCATGAGTAATATTGCTTTACCATCCATGAGTAATATTGCATTACTCATGGAAGAGAAAACTTACCAGAGCCCCAGAGGAGGAAAAACTTATGCCTGTTGGTCGGTGGAAGGTATATTAATTCCTTTATACCACCCAAGGAAAAATCCAATGGAGGAATTCTACTATTCGCCACCTGGAAACAAGCCACTCTTGGAGTTGCAGGCTAAAAATGGTAAAAAAAACCAGAATTATATTTTCTATGAATTCAAACTAGCCTCCTTTAGTGATAATGAATGGTATTAAAATAAAATAGTAAATAATATGTATAGGGTATATGACTACCATCTAAACTAAATGTAAGCTTCGTTTTATAAGACATAATAAAATAAAGAGATAGTCAAAAAAGTAAGTCTAGATTTGAGTAAAGGTGCATTTATTCTAATTATATACAACTCCCATATTCATTATTTTTCTACATAATTACACTGAATTTTAACACTTTTTCCAACGTTTCACAAAACCTTTAATTCTGTCTTAAAAATAATTCTTCGATTGTATCTGTAACTAGTTTTGCAGCCCATCAATGACTTCTTCGATTTCAGATCTTCTCCTTAGCTCTTTTGTATATGATCCAAACGCTTAGAGCCATGTCCGGACTGTATAATTCGAATCCCCCTTTTTTATTGTTTCGGTCTCTCTTTGGGCAGAATGTGGTTGAATATTATCGCGCTGCAGAATTTTCCCAGTTTTCTGTGACATTTAGATCTGATTGCAAGATTTACTTTAACTTGCTACAAATTTTGACTGTTCACAGTTACGCCTCTTGGGGTGAAATGAACGGCTACAACGCATAAAGATGTTCTTTCCTGTTTGAAGTGATGTTTTTGTAAATCTTCCTTCGCTGTAAACAGCTGTTACCATCCTATTTTTGCATTCAACACATAATCTCCGCATATTTAACTCCTTTGCCTCTTAAAAAGTTAGCTACTGCCTTTTTTTCGTTCTTGGTGCACACCGACAATGGAGTTACCATATTCAACCATGATCTATACTCTAAGTCTAAAGTGGAAGTATTGAGCTATACGTTACATAAATATGTTACTGACTACATTAATTCAGCGCTGGATAGTAGCTGTATTACTAAACCCTTGAAAGAGAAATTGCAAAAGTCCTTTTTCTTTTTGAATATCCCTTGTTTTAATCACAAAAATGCAAAAATGCTCCTATTACCATTGGCTTTATTTCAACTACGATATAAAGATATTGCTAAAATTGAGATTCATAATCATGATCAAAATTCTTAATTGCTCATTTCTCATTTAAAATATAAAGGAAATTGTAATTTCAGCATATGATTAATAAATATTAATACAAAAATTTTCTATTTCATATCATAATTAATTAGTCCCCAAACATTTTGTAAAAAATGTTTGCTAGTCAATAAGTTATACCTTTGGTATAATGATGCCAATCCATTATTTTGATAACTAATGAATAACCTGGGGAATACTTGATTTGTTCTTTGATTGAAGTGGTCTTATATGTCTACATTCTCGTCTTTCCTACCGGTATGTTGAGAACAGCATGTGAATAACTACATTGATCAGCCTGTCATGCATAATATACAGCATGCTTGTTAGCAATGAATAATCATGGCTAGTGGAGCATGCAATTTAACCATAATGAATACATACGTTGACATGTTAACCTTATGGATATGGTTATCCGACCTGAGCGACCATTATTTGCTACATAGTAACCATTTTAGCATATACCTATATCCTGAACTTAAGTAAGGAGCCTTTAGCTGAAATAATATAAATATGTCATAAAGTTTAAGAATTATATTTAATTAATTTTATGAATAACTGTTAATTTATTAGATGTACCAGTAAGGTATAATAGTTCATGTTAAGTTATAAGATATAAGGATTAGAAAATATCCCTATCTGTTTGACAAAAAGAAATCAAACACTTCAATCAAACAGTATCAAACAGAAATCAAGCAGTATTTTTTAATTGTTTTATATTTAGGTTATTGGAACTAGGAATACTTGATGTTGAGGTGAAGATTACCAAGTCTGAAATCTAATTCCATCAAAGAGCTGAAATATATTGAGCACTGTCAAAAATGATGTTGAAGATCAAGCCTCATCTAGTTAGTATGCTATAAAAGTTTGAATAGATATCATACTTATATGCTGTCACCTGATCAAGAATCAAAAATTGTTATTATCATCCTGGAATAGCACCGGTAGACAGAAAAATAAATGCATCTGTAAAAAAATTGGAACTGCTTATCATCATGTAAAGGAACGTATAGAAGTCTGGAAATTAAGAAAATAATACCTTATCTAAAATAATAGCTTAATTACAGTACTGATGGCGCCAGAATATTTCAAAATATTGAAAGCCATGATATTAGAAACTGACAGGTTTTTTTTTAGCAACAATGTAAAGTTTCAAAGTCTTTCTTTTTGTGAAACAAGAATTTATATGATTATTGAGAATTTTGAGGATATTTAAAGTAGTGGTCTGCCCCTCGTTTAACAAGTTGATGGATGAGAAATTTGCTGCTATGACCAACCACTCCGAAGAGGATAACAGTTCTGTGAATCGGAAGGTTTAAGGGTCTGGTGATGATAAAGACAGCAATGGGTCACAACAAAACCTGTCAATAGTGCTTCGTTCAGTGGTAATGAGGCTATCGGCTGTACACAAGAAGTCCCTGCCAAAGATTTTAATATAATTGAATTTAAGTCTCAGGATCATGCGATACCAAACAGGAATTCTTTAATATATATGTATATATAAGTTAATGGTTGGATGGGTTGAATAGCTATAAGACTATTATAAATTTTCTAAATTGTTTAAATAGTTATTAAACTATTATAAATTTTCTAGATGGTTTGAATAGTTATCAAACTATTATAAACTTTTGAGATAATTTATTACAGTCATCAAAATAAAATAATAATTATTAAATTTAGATTGCAAAATATTAAAATTTACTTAGATTTCATGATTGTTAAACATCGAGATTTCTGAATTTTATGCTAGATAAATATTCACAGTATGAAGGTCATGATGTGATGCTTATTTTAACTAATAACATATGGATGATTAATAAACGCAGCACATTCTGACTCATTAGTGTTTAAAGTATCATGAAGTTTGCAGTGGTTTCAGGAAAATTTAATTATTTTCACAACATATATGTTATTTTAAGCATTTGCCATATAATAATTATGCAGTTTGCAACATAATTATATTTTTGGATCCGTCATTTAGAGCTCTAAACGGAATATATCATTCACAATTACTTAACATGTGCTTTTCCCAACAGTATGCCTTGAGAAGGAGAAAGGGATACTGTCATTCTCAGTAGAGTTTGTCTCATTTCTTGTGTTAGTGCAGAAATAGGTGATGTCTCCTAATTAACAGTCTCTGTGTCGATGATTTGGAGTGGGTTACTAGTTATAGAGGTTATCATAACTATTTTACCTTACTCTTATTGTAATTATCCAGTTTTCCAGAATATATTCATGCCAAGATCTTTACGGTTATCTTTTTAGGAATAGAATAATGTGTTTAACTAAATGCGGTATAGCTAAATAATGTGATATAACTCAAATAATGTGTTTCTTTTAATCTAAAACCAACCAAAATAACCTGTTCACGTCAGCTGGTTCGTCTACAATTCTTTTATTGTTTTAATTCTTTTAAATATCTGATACACAATTATTAATAGACATCTTAGCAAAGAATTCTATAGCATCAAATTCTGATAGACAGGAGTTATTGCCATTTTAATAGCCTTACACTTGTTCTGTTTATTTAGTACATGAGCTTTTCTTGTTTTGTTAAATTCAATCTTTTATAACTCTAATTCTGCGAAGAAACTTCTATCTGATTTTGAACTCAATTTTTTGTTTCTTCATGAACATGCTCATTATTTCATTTCAAACTTTCAATGTCAGAAGAAATCATGAAATTATATATTTTATGGAGCAGTAATAATGGTTTCAATTTTATTGCAATGGTAAATACTACTGCTGAAATTTTTTGAAGAAAGAAATATTTTCTCAAATTTGCCGGAGTACAGGAAAAAAAGCCATTGAACAAGAAGTATCATTAAATTTATTTATTTATAATTAAGTTATCAAAGGTGTTTTTTATTGGTACATCTTTCGAAGTTGTTGATGGAAAATAATATAAAATCGCTTAATTTTTAATAAATCATAATTCTAGTTAGAACTTTTTTCTATAAGGCTTCCACATCTGAACATTCATTTTCTTAATTTCATTTTTATATAGAACACTAGCTGGTATTCGGCGCTTTGCTGCAGTCAAAAAAATATTAAGTGCAATAAATGAAAAATTTGACAACGTTTTATTGAAAAGGTTTGACAATTTATAAAATATGAACAAACAAATATGATATTTTTATATTAGATTAGTGTATTCATTTAGAATTTTAAAGCTTGATGTACTTTTAGAATGATAATGAAAGAAAATATTTATTATATCTCTTGATTCGTTAAATATTCGTTCGGAATTTTCAAATTTAATTTTTGAAAATGTGATAAAAATATTTTCTTTTAAAATTTATTAAACACAGAAAATATATTAATCCCAAAAATCGTTAATACAGCTGAAAGATAATTTTATGAAAATAAAGTGAGTGCAAAATTATTTCTACTATAATATTTCTGCAAGTTACTCCGAGAAACACTAACATTTAACTAAAATTTTAAAATTCCCAGGATTGGTTTCCCCAAAACGTTCGCATATAATCTGTAATAAAGTTGTAACCTGTGAAAATGACTTATAAGGCATCTGTGCACAATGTTTATACAATATTAACCTCTAACCTGAATTTAGCCTTTCTACTAAATCTATTGTCTCTTCAGCGACTTATTTGGAGTTTAATCCTTGGTAAATAATTGCAGTTGTGATCCGAATTTGTTAAAATTATTTTAGGTAATTGCATTATGCCTATAACCAACCCGTAGATCTAAGCAATAAGCTGCCCAGATTTCATCGCAATCGGATGGACAGTTTAGGAAGGCATACGACATTCATTTTTATTTATATAGATTTGTGCTTTTTGGATTCTTTAAATCAAACTGTCTTGAAAATATAGAATGCTAACGAGCGTACAAGTTCTTACATTTGAATAATCTTTAAAAAAAATCTTATTATAATATAAGTTAAATTTCATGTTTCCTTATTACCATGAATACGTATTTTTATTCAAATGTAACTAATTAGTAACAAGTTATCTCTCTCTTTTCATTGTTCGTAAGGATTAAACCTCAGCCTTAAGAGGAAACAAGAAGCTTTCACTTCTAACATCATATTTAGCTATCAATTCCGTCGCAATATTTTTCTAAATATGTAACGAGCAATTATTTTAAATATGATACAATATTTGATATTATAGAACGTTAAATGTAATGCTAAGCTTTACCACATGGTGAAATAACTTCGCTACAGTCCTTTTGTCAGGTTAGATATTAACAAAGTACCCATTTTTGTGTTTAGTTATATTATTAAAGCTTAGTTATCTTATTTTTAATTTCTGGGTAATCCGTTTACATTTAACACGAAAATCTCATTTCCTTAATGGAAATTCTTGAAAAGAAAAATGAAATACACGTAAAATAGGAAGAAAGATTTAGAAAATTCAGTTTGAAAATAATTTACTTTACTTATTTACTTAAAACGATTGTCGGAAGTATTTTCAAAGATATATTATTTCTTAAATATTAAAAAAAATCTTATTATAATATAAGTTAAATTTCATGTTTCCTTATTACCATGAATACGTATTTTTATTCAAATGTAACTAATTAGTAAATAAGTTAATCATGTTTATTTAATCATTGGTTTAATTTCTGATTTAGAATACTTTAATGCATTTGCCAGCTAAAAAAAGAAAAGAACAATAGATAATAACTTAGAAAAAGGAGTACAATTAAATATAATTTAATCTGTTCATTTTCTTACCAGCTTAATTTCAAATTTATAATCCTTTTATGTATTTTTTAGCTAAAACTATTGAAAATAAGATTATTCTAAGTTAATTCAAATGGTATTAATTATGTTTTTATTAAATAATGAGAATTGTTTTTTAAAAAATGTTGGTATTATATATCATTTTATAATACAAATATATCTGGTGGAATATATAATTCTTTAATACAAATGCATTTGGGCGAATATACCTTTCTGAAATACAAGTGTATTTGGGAGAATATATCATTCTGAAATACAAGTAAATTTGCTGAAATATATCATTCTGAAATATTAGTGTATTTGGTGGAATATATGATTTATAAATACAATTATATTTGGTGTAATATAATTCTTAAATACAAGTACGATTACTACTGTAACATACATTTTTTTCCTAATACGATATTGCTAAAAAATCAGTCAACTTAAACAGGACGTTTTTACTAGATATCTATCGATCGTAATAGATATTAATTCGTTCCTTGTAAAAAATAATCCTTTCTGGTATTGTTGCCGGTCTAGATTGGTAATTTTACAGAAGAAAAATGGATAAAGGAAGTGTGAGGAAGCTTTAGTAAATTACTATCGTTGGTTTAATGGGCAGCATAATGTACATTGTATTTTTACCACATCGTACACCATGGTGCTTATGAACCAAACTGCATTTTGGTTCATATGTACTGGATGTTTATTGGATATAATAATATTGTCAATTCTGTAAATGAAATTTTTGAATAATATTTTTTATTTTAATATTCTATTTCACCTAATTGTTTCTAGTAAAATATTATTAAACTTATTATTTTTCCATTGTCCGGGACCGACTCAAGACACCTGAGTTCATCTAATTACAGATCAAAAGTTGAAACAAAGATAGAAAAAATTAAATTCTTTCTTTTTTTGTACATCTTTAGGAAGCATCGTGATATAATTATTTTGCAAATTATTTAAATGAAATTGTTGAAAAATATTTCCTATTTTAATATTTTAATGTACCGCATTGTTTCTTTGAAAAATATTATAAACTTATTATTTTCCCATTCTCTTGGATGAAGTTAGTTTTAATCTAAATATAGATCAAAAGCTGAAACTTAGATAGAGAAAATCGAATTCCAATTTTTTCGAATCATTCGAAAGTATCAGCCAAGTGTTAGCCAATCAACATCAAAAATAATCTTAGAATTTCTTGCCAAATATTTCACATTCCATTCCATTTTAAAACTTCCATTCTTACAGAAAATAAAGGTAGCATATCATTGATAACATACCATCTACTTGAAACATTCTATACAGTGTTTTTAGAAAACATGTTGTTACGAAAAACAACTCTCGCCTTTGTTGACATCAAAGACCAAATATTTTGAATCAGTGCAAATCACAAAAGCTTGAATTCTCAGCAACGAAAATGAAATCAGCCTGCCAGAACGAAAATGCACACCTACCTGTTGATAATACACCAAGAAGAATGCCTTTCCTTCGTACTTCAAAGCCTTCACTATACCCCGGAAATGATATCTCATTGTCAGAGTGGCATTGTAATTTATAAAAGTTCTCTTCTATAGAAAATCTGAAAAAATATTTCTGAAAAGAAATCGATATACCGAAGAATCGCTCACACTTTACAGAAAATTCGATCTTTGAAGAAACTTCTATTTTGTAGAAACAGATCGCACCTTCTTCTTTTTTTTCTTCATAAATATGGAATGAGGTTCGTTTAGCTTCTGGGCAAGCAGCTTAGATAGATAGAAGCTATTTATATTTAAAGTTCGATATGCAAACACATAATTATTTCTTTTGCCTTAGAAGAAACATTGTAATTTTTGATGCATTAGAAATAAAAGTTGTCAGAAAAGTTACAAAGCTATATACTTTTTAGTTACATATAAAGAGAACACTTTTCTGTATGCGCTTTAATTTTAAATGCTAATTATATTAGAAATTTTATTATAAGAAGAAAGTATTTAAACTTTGAAAAGCCTTTATTATGCTGGAGTTACACATTTTTGAACCGAATCGAAGTTAGGCAGAATGAATTTCCTAATAATTTGGTCACTCGAGAGATATTTATCCCGGTATATTAGACCAAGACTATCATATCATTCACCAGAAAGGAATAAAATTTTAATTCAATGCATTTTGAGACATTTTTTTTGAGTTTCAAGAATCCTTTAAAAAATTGCATTTAAAATCTAACAGTTAGGTTACTGTTACAGTTAGTTAGTTACTTACAGTCTCTGAAACAATTTTTAAATGAGAATGCCAAATTTTCACATTGGAATGCATTTTCCAGAGCAAAATCAACAAGTAGCATTATAACATTTCTTGTAGCACGAAAACCCATCAGCTTTAGACAGATTAATATGTGAAGAGGAAAGAATTATGGTGAAGGCAAAAGTTCTAGACACCACCTACCACATGCAAAATACTATCATGGTTAAAGTGGGTCAAGTGGAAAATAGATGTTAAATGTCTTGATTTCTGTTAATTTTCAGATGCTATTGGTTGTTTTCTCTTTTCTTCTTAATTTTTCTAATTATGTGGGTGATTTTACTCTCACAGGTACATTCCAACACTATTTATGTTTTTTTTCATTTTCAGTCTTTTTTCTGCAATGGAGAGAAAATTCCAATAAAAAAACTTAACTGCTATTTCAAAATTTTGAAATTTTGTTATATAACCGCAACTGTTAGAGTTTAACTATTGTTTTTCATATAATTCTTGACCGCATAAAATCTATTAGGTCTTCCTTCATTATGGTTTTGTAATCAACACTTCAAAGTTTACTGATAGTTTGAAGTGTTTAAAATGTAAGAAGTTTGCTATAACAATAAAGTATTTAAACTTTGAAACTGGTTTATTGTGTCAGTTTTACACAATTTTGTTCCGAATCTAATTTACGCAGAGTGGTGTTTCTATTATTTCAGTCACTCAAGGGATATTACCATATATTATATTGTTCCTTTCATAACATAGTCTTCAAAATTCTTTATGACTTTCTCCCATTATAAAATATATATCCGTTAGAAACAAATGTCATCCGGTTTCTGTAATGTGGAAATTTGAAGGAGAAATCATTGTCATTCTCGCAAAAAAGAAAAATCATATAGTTTATCTTAAAATAACCCAAGTAATTGCTTTAAAACGGAGCTTTAAAGTAACCTTATATATCTCAGAATCAAAATTCTGTTGATTTTATATACGATTAAAACATATATTTTAATGCATTGTATGCTTATTATTTTCTATAACTTCTCTTCATTTATTGATTACTAAAAATCTAGAACCTTGAAATGATTGTACATAAAGTATCTTTTGGAGAAACACAACTATTTATAATTTCAAATTCATCAGAGAGTGAATAAAAAGGATCACAATATAAGTTTTTGAACATGAATTATAAAGAATTAAAATTATTATGTCTTTATTAGCATAGTAAACAATTATTATTTTATACTTTTTTAATCTTAATATGAGTTTTTTGAAACATTTTGAATCTGGCTGGTAGCACTGATACGAAGCGATAACTTAATTTGAATGAGGATGCAGTTTTATTTAATATTAAAACACCCCATTGTCCTCTAGAACGTCTAAAATTATATATAAAAAGCTAAAGTATATAAAAGAGTGCAGAATCAATTATAGCATTCTATCTTTGAAATCTGGGGCAAGTTTGGATGAAAATTGTTGAAAAAAATGATCGATGATATAAAACTAGTTCTTATAGCATATGACAAGAAATTAAACCTTTTGCAGATTTTCTGAATTTCTAGATGAAAAATGATGTCTGTGAAAGTGATTTGGTGAATGATCTACCCGAGTGTATGACAGATGGTACGTAATAATATCTGTACAAAGACAGATTTATTATAATTCTGTCTGCATAAGAGTTTTTGCAGTAAATCACTAATAGAGGGCGCCACGGATAGGCAGCCATAATTTATTTAAATGATAAAAACTTTTCATTTAGTCCGAGAAGTATCAAAATAATATTTTACTCTTGGGAACTTTTAAAATTACATTTCTAAACCCCAGTATACATATTTAAAAATAACAAATCAATGATGAAATACTATCTCTGAAACCTGAAGCAAGCTAGGGTGAAAAGTGCCCCAAAAGGATATTTTCGTTGATGTAATGTTTGTTTTTAAGAATCTTCATAAGACATAACAATAAATTAAACTTCTTACTGGATTTTCGGCATTTTTAGGTGAAAAATGATGTCTGGGAAAGTGATTTGATGTATGATCATAACGGATGCTGTGTAATAACATCTGTCCAGTGAGATATATGTGGCATTAAATTTTTTTCTGTGATGCCTGTCATTTTGATAAATTCTTTTGCATTAAAAATTCTGCAGTAATTCAATGGACTTTATTATGCTATTGTGTCTGGTATAACTGTTATATGTAGGTTTAAAAAAAGTTGATAGTTATCTGCAATATTCGTACAGCAAAATGAATACTTTATTTTAATTTATATTTATTAAACAAAGAGAATTTACAAAATGCTTATGACATTTATTATGTATTTATGATGAACGCTTAGATGGTTCATCAATCTTAATAAGTTCATCAAACTTTATTTTATTATTGCTTCTACATTTCGCCTCATATTCAGGTTTAAAAAAGCACAACATGGTCCACAATATTCATATAGCAAAGCAAAATTTATTTTCTTTTTAACTGTGTGGTAGCAAATGCTTATAACTTTTATTACATACTGAAGAACAAAACATATGGCATGCTAATTTAATATAAATATTTAATATTCAATATTAGTCTAAATAATACTGAATGATAATTTATTATTATTGAACATGTTTATAACATCTAATAGTTACCATACATAAATTATAATGAGAAAAGTCAGTTTTTTAATATTATTAACCCATATCTGGAGACGGGAATCAAATTGACTTCTTTTTATTCGTTAGCTCTGATTGTCACGTGGGAATTTGTACTCGAATACAGCATCTGCTCGGGACTTTCAATTTATTATTTCAGCAGTGTTTTGACTTAAAACCGAATTACTCTTTTTATTGGTTTTTGTGGTAATTTATAAAATTATTGACTTAATTTTTTTGAAACTGCATTCAATCTGAATAATGCAAAAAGAATAAAGAAATAATCTTAAAATGATATTTTAAGATATTGTTTTCTTCGTTTCTTGTTTGTTAAATTATAACGATTATTAAAATTAGTGTAATTTTATCTTATCTAAACGAAGTAAGCACTCATTAAAAGATTGTTTACGTTTTTCTTATAACATTTCCAACACTTAATACTATTATACTTAAAACATTTAATGTTAATATTTTTAATATTTTGGGTAATTACATGATTTTCAGAATTATTCTGCTTTCAAAATACAAGGGGAGTGTTCGAATGAAACGAAATGCCGAACAACATAGTCTTTAACATATTTGCCTTTGCCACTGTGGGTGAACGAAGCGAGACATCTGGAGATGCGATTGGAGTATTCGGCGTAAATCAGAGCATGCGCAGGAGAGAACAGAGGTTATTATAAATAGAGACTTCTAGTGTTGTTGGTGTTACTTATGGCACTTTACAAGTTATTGAAAGAATGCTATCAGCAATTTTAGCCTAAATGATCGCCTGTTGTTTATTCAGTGGAGCCAACTAGGGCTAAGAGTACAACTTGACTATTTCAACCCTTTTTACAGGGGGACACAACTCACAGAGAGTACACAGAAGAACAACCACGCCCAAGCCAGACTCGAACCCGGTACTCCCATATTACTGAGAAGACACCACTACCCCTAGGCCAGGACGCCGGCACTCCGTCCAGTTGACTTGACACCACTACAGACTAAACCCCTTTGATCAGTTCCCAAAGTCAAAGTCGATAGGAGACGGCACCTACAGGATTTTTCCTCGTGTCTTTGTGTGATGTGATAATGCAAGCGAAGAAAAGAAGGAAAAAACACATAGAGTCTTTTCTCTGGCCATCTGCAGAAATTCATGACTGCAGTTACAGTTTAATAGACTCAGACCTGAAATAATCATTGATGCAAAAGAATTATTATTTCATATCAATATGTCTCTACTTAATAATACGTTAATACAAGACTTTTTAAATAGTAATGCAGAGCAGAAATTTATAGTTATATGTTCAATTAGTATGAATGAATTATTATTTAAATAAAAGCCTTTCCCATATATATATATATATATATATATATATATATATATA
>JAPMOQ010053331.1:4215-32106 GCA_026543055.1 Argiope trifasciata | reverse complement strand
TAAATGGAATTATTACAAACGATATGCATCAAACCAGTGGAAAGTAATTTGATCTTGTAATCTTGTATATAGTGTTGTGAAAAAGGAAATAAAATGTGCTTTAAAGGAAATTGGAGAGCAACAATATAATTTACATATATTTATTAGATCAGTTAGACATACGTTATATAAGGAATAAATAAATAAATTTTACATAATCATATAATTTGAATTCGGAGAACTTTTTAATTTGCATAAATATTAAAAATAACATTTTTTAAGAATAAAGATATGTTTTATGCACATAAAAATAATCTCTTTTTGAATATTTCATAATCGTATAGCTTTAAAATCTTTAATTATTGCATCCATGCGTTTTAAGACAGGACGTCTTAAAACGCATGTATGTTCAAACATAGTAATTTTTCTAGTGATAATGTTATTTGAAAAATTTATAAAATATATTACTATATCAAGACATATATATACTGAATTTAAAGGTTATTTTTTATAATAGTTCTTAACCTTAAGTTTAAAATGCTCTAAAAAACTGCTCCGAAAGTCATGGAAGCGAATAAAAAAAGAGTCAATTTTACATACTGAAATTTTTTGATTTATCATAAAATTGTTGAATTTTACATTATTTAGTTTTCTATATACCTTTATATATTGGAAAAAATAAATGATTTAAAAAGTAAAAAGCAATACCTTCCTTTCAAAATTGTTATTAATTGTTAAATGTAATTTGAGAAGAAATTGTATGTTCCAACGCATTTACTTTTCTCAGTGATAAAATATTTTGAAAAATTTCCAAAATATATTTATATAGTAAGAAAAAAGGTTTCAGAATATATTGGCTGATTTTCAACTTAATACTCTCATTATACACTGAAGTGACAAAAGTCATGGGATAGCAATATGCAAATATACAGATGGCAGTAGTATCGCAGCGAAAAATTATAAATGCGCAGTTCGTTTTCCAGAGCTTTCATTTGTGTTCAAGTTATTCAGGTGAACAGTTTTTTCGTGATTTATGGCGGCAAGACGAGAATTAACAGACTTTGAACGTGGAATGTTAGTTGGTGCTAGACGCATGGGTCATTCGATTGCGGATACCGTTAGTGAATTCAACATTCCAAGATCCACAGTATCAAGAGTGTGCCGAGAGTATGAAATTTCAGGCATCACATCCCATCATGGACAGCGCAGTGGGCGACCACCTGCACTTAACGACCGAGACAGCCGACGTCTGTGTAGAATGGTCATTGTTAATAGACACGCAACACTTCGTCAAATAACTGCAGGAATCAATGTGGAGCGTACGAGGGACGTGTCCGATAGGACTGTGCGGCGAAATTTGTCTTTCTTGGGCTATGACAGCAGAAGACCGACTCGAGTGCCTTTACTGACAGCACGACATCGCCTGCAGTGACTCTCCTGGGCTCGTGAGCATATCGACTGGTCCCTAGACCAGTGGAAAACCGTGACGTGGTCAGATGAATCACGATTTCAGTTGTTACGAGCTGATGGTAGAGTTCGAGTGTGACGCAGAACCCACGAAGCCATGGACCCAAACTGTCAGCAAGGCACTGTTCAAGCTTGTGGTGGCTGCATAATGATGTGGGCCGTTTTTACATGGCATGGACTCGGTCCTCTGGTGCAACTGAACCGATCATTGACTGGAAATGGTTATGTTCAGTTGCTTGCAGATCACTTGCAGCCATTCATGGACTTCACGTACCCACACTATGATGGGATTTTTATGGATGACAATGCGCCATGTCACCGGGCCAGAACTGTTCGCGTTTGGTTTGAAGAACATTCCGGACAATTCCAGCGCATTATCTGGCCACCTAGATCACCCGATATGAATCCCATCGAGCATTTATGGGACATCATCGAAAGGTCCGTTCGTGCCCAAACTCCTTCACCATCCACACTTTCACAATTATGGACGTCTATACAGACAGCATGGCTCAATATTCCTGCAGAGGACTTCCAACGACTTGTGGACTCCATGACACGTCGAGTTGTTGCACTTCGCTGGGTAAAAGGAGGACCGACACGATATTAACAGTCATCCCATGACTTTTGTCACTTCAGTGTAGAATTTGATTCCAGTGTAAAGAGAATGCTGCCTCGTTGACCACACCTCCCCAGTTACGTCATAATTATTCACCTCCCCAGTTAAGGGTTATATATTAAATTAAACAGATTTATATTTATATTAGATCACTGAAGATAAATTCAGTGTGATAAAATGGATTAATTGTCCGATTTCCTAGTTTGAAACAGCATTGACGGTATGAAAGTCTCTGACAAAATGTGTGGATATAATTCGAAAGATAAAAGTCTAAACATAACTATTATTCATGACTAACAAGCATTCTGTATATGATTCTACCATGCATTTATCATTAGATTAATTCGCAACCATACAAAGAGAATTCATTGATGATTCCCAAAACCACACAAGCAATTCTATTCAAAACGATAAGGAATCAAATATTCCCTTACTCATCAATTTGGTAATCAAGTAATAGATTAAATTCATTACACCGCTGGTGTGTAGTATCATCTAAGAACACTGTTGTGAAAATGTGTGGCAAATATTTGGATGGTAATATTTAATCAAGAAGCCCATGAAAAATAAATTTTGGTTAGTAAACAACAATATATGGAAATGAATATTAATGTAGGTTATTAATTTTAATACAATGTTTTCTTTGTTTGAGAGTATTATGAGTTATTTCAATATTTGGGATAATAAGTTATTTGTATGTAAATTGATAATACCATTTATGACGTTTTAAGATGTGTGCTATAAATTTTTTATAAGCATAGTACTGTTTATCTTGACATTACTGTATTAGGTTTTATCCGACGGACATTTCTTGTAATCATAATATCTTAAGCAATTTTGAGGAAATTTTCTCTTGTTCTGATATCCATTAGAGATCAAATGATCTATTTCACACTTTTTTACTTTTAAAACTCGTTGATAAAAGTAATTATTTTCTCTTTTATTACTCTAAAATCATTTGGGTTTCTTACCAAGAGGTTGTTTTCGTCGGAAGTTAGAATTTTTTTTTATATTGATTAAAAAGAATATCTTAAGGAATTTTCTGTTTCACAGCATGCATAGGATGTTTCTTATACGCAAGAAAATATATCCGTTCAGACGAACAGTTATCATGTTTATAATATCTTAGGTCTTACCATCGCCGATTAATTAACTGCATTTGTAGTAGGAAATCCTATGCACATTTCAAGGGTGATTAAGTAATAAAAATAATCATAGTTTCAAAATCAAAGAAAGAAACTGTAAAAGTAACTTCCAACTGTTGTTAGAATTATGAATATAATAATCAATAATCATAAAAAATCTCATTTTCATTTCCGCTTATTGATCTTTTCTATATTTCAACATAAAAACTAAAAAATATATGTGAAATTCCTGACACTTAGAAATAATACTTTTCTGAGTTGTAATTATATAAATTTATTACATATATTAGATAATCACATGCAATTATTGCAAGAAACTGCAAAACAATATATTTGTAAAAATTTTCTATCACCCTTCAATTTTAGGTTATCTGCTATCGTATATTACTTAAAACAATATTATATTTTTCTTTCATATACATTGGATTTTCTAATTTATATTTATTTATTACACAAATAATCTAATTTAAATATTACTAAAAGAATTAAGTACTCTCTTGGCAAACTTTCTTACTTTGATCAAAATTTCTAGGTTAGGATTTATCAAAAATAACTCTAACATAACCAACTTGCAAAAGATATTTGTGCTATTGCAGTAAAAAAGTGCTATAAAGTTTGTTTTAAAATGTCTGAATAAGTAAGAAATTTGTTAATCTTTCATCCATGGCTCGAAAACCAGCCGGAAGTTATGTTATTTCATAATACAGTCACAATACCGTTCATTACAATATCATATCCCTTTATCATGAGGGCGTCGTGTCCATGTTCCCACGAAAGGGGGATGCAGTAGCTTCTAAGAGTAAAGACTCCTGAGCGCCCGATGTCTGCTGATGTCTGACTTCTAGCTCAAATGAAGAAGTACACACATATGTTCTTGTAGGGCCCCTCTTTACAGAGGGACACATTCATACATCTCATAGATTGGACACAAACAAAACAACCATGCTCTAATCTGAAATCGAAACGCCCAGATCATGAGAAAGACACTCTACCCCTGTGGCAAGACACTGGAATCCATCCCTGATGACAGCATCTTATGAAATCAGGTATTTACATCATATCGAACGTATATGGGCATTTTAAAGTCACTGCTATTGAAGTGCAACTTATACTTTTTCTTTAATTTGTCTTTAAGAATTTGACAGTTGGGCAAAGCAATAGTTTATATGACCCTTAAGATGCTAGATTGCTACTTAAGTATATTACAAATTAAAGTTTATTTCTATAACCAATTTTTAAGAAACAGTATTTCATTTGGAATCATGAAAATGGAATTGATGATGAAAACAAAGAAATAAATTAATTTCAATATAATCAATAAAAGTTTTCTTTATCTATATTGTGTGAAATTTGAGGAGATAATATTATTTACAAATTTTATATCTGAAGATGGACAGGAATTTTGAGGTTGTCTTGTGTGATTTTGGAAGTGTAGTTTAGAATATTTTTCAAAACTTCATGATACATTTCTTAAAAAAAGCCATATTTTAAATACGAAAAAGGAAATATAAGCTTTTTAAAAATGTATTAAATATAAATATGAATATTGTTATAAAAAATTATTTTTTTTTAATTCCGTTTAAATTTTTTTTAGATTCTTAATTGGGGAGTGTGGTCAGTCTGATCACTAATGATGGACTTTCAGTCACCCTTATTCTATATTTAGTTTAATCAAATGTTTTGACCTTATAGCTTCTTATTTCGTCGCCTTAACTATACTACACATGCACTTTTTCAACCAGTTTCAGTGGATACATTAAACTATTTCTTTGTACGCGATCTGTCAGATCGCACTTCCCTTTAATTGTTCCAGTATTGTCGAAGATGCTCCTATTCACTGACAATTTAAGGCAATTCAAATAGGGAATTAGTACTACAAACTGCATTGTGGTTTTCACAAATACCGCGTCCATTGGACAATAGTGTATACAATATTGAGCAATGATTCACAATATTTTGTACTTACCGCAATAATGTACAATGTTCCACTGAATAGGATTCAATATACAATGTTACTTTGTTTTATAAGATGGTTTACAATATGTCTTTAAAAAGGGGTATACAGAAAATTTTACTCTTAAAATATTCCCAATCTATAGATAAAAGAAATAGATTATTTAAAAAAAACAATCATTATAATGCATTAATAATTCCTTAAATATATTTTAAAATCTCAGTTTTTGGAGTCATTTTTATTTAATTTTTAGGAAAGAATAAATGAAAATATATAGCCGATTTAAATAGCTGTTTTGAAACACCATGACAATAATTCTGGTTTGTTTCATTTGATTGTCTTTGTTTCGTTGTGATTAATTGTATCATACTGTATTTTATGCGTAGTGATTTTCTAATCATGAAATTTATAGAAAGAATATTCAATAAAAATATTATTATATCCAAAGAAATATTCATTGTTTGAAATATGTTGAAGCACTGGCTAGCAACAAACTAAAAAATGTGTTTTTTTAATTATTATTTAAAAAATTAAAACATTCACAAAAATTGTTTGCATTTATTTTTCTTTTAATGCATATGATGATACAAATAATATTGTTTCAAAGATATTTTCCCCCAAATTTTAACGAAATTAATTATTTTCATTACACAAATATCCCCTACATACATTCTACAAATTAGATAATGAACAAGATTTTATGATATTAAACAACATTCTCAACATTGCGTACTATTGTTGATTATTAAATTGCATAATATAATATCGCCCAATGTTATATAATATTGTGTAACAAGATGTGCTATCAAGATGCAATCAAATTCATATCTCTGAAATGACTTTTATTTTATTTTAAGATACAATACACTAAAAGGATATCTTTGAATTAATGCACCACAGTGTGATTTAGAAAAATTTCAAAAACATTAGTTAATTTTAATTAGATTAAAATCTTAAAATACCATTTACAACCCAAAAATTAATTATATGCAAACCTTATAAAATATTCCTATTGAGAATTTCAAAAGATTTCTGTGTTAAGCATAACGCGTATCGCCAATTACAGAGAATACCCATAATTTATACATTATATTTAAAAGATTCATTAATTTAATACCAACATTAGATCATAAATGTATATCCATATCCGAACGCGATCAATGGAAGTACATATACATATCTGTAGCATCGGAAATATTTTAATTATTTAACTTAACACAATAACAATAAGCAGTAGTCTAAACGTCACAGCCATCGAATGCACGTTAACGGAAGGAAATGCAACGAGAATCCGTGCAGCTTTTAAGTAATTCCTGAAGTCGGTAAATTAAATTAACAACTCGTAGGGCCGACTCCTCTATCAGCCATTTATCTCTGTCCCGGCAACAGAGGAAGGTAATTAGTTCGAATGTTTCAACTCGGAACCGTAATATATGGAACAAATTTTCTGATTGCTGTTGAAAGTGAAGAGATAATTTTCAGTTGTAATCCCAGAACGACAACAATTTTCTCACAGTAATGAATTTAAATTAATTCGATGCACTGCATTGAGATGTGGTAATGGAGACTCATTTGTTGAATTTTCTGCTGATGAAATTTTCTGTGTTGATTCATTTAATGTTTTCTATTTGCCGATTTGTGAGAAAAAATATTTCTCTGATGAATATTTGATTCCTTCGATGTTTACTGTATGTAGATTTATGAGAAAATTAGTCATTCTTTGTTGCATAATTGATTTATATTATGTTTTTAATTTTTAGCTGTATGAAAATATGTTCCAACTTTTTATGAATTAGTTGATTCATTTGATGTTTCCTCTTTTTATGTTTATGAGAAAAATGATCAATTTTTGATAGTCAATTTGCTCGTCTGATATATTCAAGTTTTAGACTTATGAGAAAATGATTCTTCTTTTGATGAGTAAGTGATTTTTTTGATATTTTCAATTAGATATATTATAAAATGTTTCAAATTTTGATGAATAATTGATTCATCTGATGCCATCAATTTTAGATTTAAGAGGAAATGATTCCACCTTTGATGAATAACTGATTATCTGATATTTTCCATTTGTAGATTCATGAGAAAAGGATTCATATTTGAGGAGTAGTTGATTCATTTAATGTTTTCAATTTGTAGATTAATGAGAAATAGATTCAAATTCTGATGAATAATTGTTTATTCGATGTTTTTTTCTATATTAATGAGAAAATGACTCTTTTGATGAATAATTGATCCATTTGATGTTTTCAATTTTCAGATTTAAGGGAAAATGATTCAACTTTTGATGAAAAATTTTCATTTGATGCTTTCAATTTGCAGGTTTATAAGAGAATGATTATTTTTCTGATTGATAATTTTATAATCCTCCCTTATCTCAATTTCTTTTTTGTTCTCAATTTCGAACTAATTACCTTTCTCGGCTGCCAGGACAAACACCGGAAGCCGAGAAAGGTAATTAGTTCGAAAGTTTCAATTTGTAACCTTGACATGAAAACAAATTTTCTGATTGCAGGTGGAAGTGAAGCGATAATTTTCAGATATAATCCTATAACGACAGCAAATTTCTCACAGAAAGGAATTTAAATTAAACCAATGCAAGGCATTGAGATGTGGTAATACAGCCATCTTTGTGACTTTGGTGTTGTGAGGAAGAATATTAAAAGTATCAGTGTTGATTCATTTAATGCTTTCTATTTGCAGATCTAAGAGAAAATGATTCACCTTTTCATGAATAATTGTATAACCATTAATGGGATCATAGCATTTCAATGCACCTTAATTTCATTTTACTCATTTTATGTCTTTAAAGATGAAAGTTTTCCCATATTTTTCATTTTCATTTTTATTAAATTTAATTTCATAATTCCCTAATAATTCATATCAAGTACATAACTTAATATTTTTAATCTAATGGAAAATTTTTAATTAAATGTCACCGCCATGCGAGTGGTACTATCCAGGGGTGTTTGGAGCAAATATTAATTTAATATTTCATAAGATATTGTGAAATATACTAAGTGTTAAGAGTAAAAAAATAATAAGTCGCTCTTAAATATAAATTTTATAAGTGTACCAAAAAAGAAAGTGTAATAAAGTTTGCTTTTAATCAACACTGTAAGAACAAAATCAAAAAATCAAGATATGTTGGAAATTGCGTTATAATGAATATGAAATGAAAAATAGTCTCAAAATCAAGATATGTTGGAAATTGCGTTATAATGAATATGAAATGAAAAATAGTCTTACAAATTAATTAAAAATCAAAATACAATGTAAAGATAAATTTTGAAATTCCTTTGATTATAATTTTTTTTAAATGTATTCAAGCGATAACGGAATTTACATTAAATATTAACTTTAAAGGTTTTCTATTTTATGTGTAATTTGAAATCTATATGACAGAATCCACGCCAATTACTCCAAAAATATTTCATCACTTCTTGCAATTGTTTTGTATTTATTTGTTATATTTATATTGAAAACTATTTGATGATATTAAATTTTAAAGAATTTTTTCACTTATTAAATCTAATGAAATATATGTTATGCTTATATATTTAGGATTCAATACCTCATTCCCATTTAAATTCGTGTACAGTATTCATAAAAAATAATATTTGCGCCTTAATGTCATTATGAAAATGATTTATATATTATTTTCCTAAGAAAGAAAAAGAACTTTAACGGCATGTAACAAGATTATTTTAAAGAAACTAGAAAAATATTTCTCGATTAAGTAAATATAATACAATAAATATATTTTAAATAAATTTCTTTTATGTTCCAAAATAATACGAAACAAATATTTTTATAAAAGTATTTTTCCAAAAATATACCAATTTCAGTAGTGATATCTTGCGACAAAATCCAAACGATTATATTTTTATATGTTTATCTCATGAGTTTTTTTATCAGCGTATTAGGGAATTAAGATGAATTTTATCATTTTTTGCATTTCAAGTTCTATTCCAAATTACTTATATGTGCCTGCGTTTATTCATGAATATTAAAACAAATATATTGAATAATATAAAGTAAAACATATTTGTTTTGTTAAATTCATGAATTTAATGGTATTATTGGGATTTATAGGAAAAATATTATTTAATTTTTTGCGTGAAGTTATTTTCGAGAAAAAAAAATTTTTTTTACTGCAAAGTTTCAAAATTTTTACTGAATAAAACTATAATTTTTGCATCGAAATGGAATATTTTCATGGAAGTTTTATTAAAACATTTTTGTAGTTTTCAACATTATGTACACTTGAAAAATTGACAAGAAAAATGTTTTTAGAATTTGACACTATTTAATAAAATTAAGAAATTAAGAATTTGGTTAAAATTGAGAAAAATATGATTCACACTTTATACAATTGTTAAATTGTATTCAAGACAATGGCTTGGGATTATAAAAGATGAAATATTACTTACGGATTATCTTTTCATTCTGAAGGATGTAAGAATTATATAAAAAATAACAGTATTCACTTTCCTCTTAAATAAACAAAATCAGTTTACAATATTTTCATTGAAATTGACTTTTTTTAATGTTTATGAAATTTAATACTAGCAAATTATGTTCAAGTATTTAATTTTCCACCACTGATGTGTCCAAATTTTATAATTTTTAACATACCAGAATTTTTAGCATGAAATATACACTTGCATTTTTTAACTTCACTCGCAATTAAATGGGAATTTGACTTTTGTTCTAGGAGTGCTTATACTTAGTCTTTCAGACTGAAAAGAATTCATAATATTAATATTCCAAATTCTATTACTCATAAGGTATTTCATGATAATTGCATAAATGGCAACTCTCATCAACATCTTTTAATCGCATAGATTTTTTACCTGCTTTTACCAATATTGCATTATTATACATTCTTCTTTGAAATCAAATGTGTTTTTAAAACATTGATCCGCTTTCATCAATATTGTTTTATTATTGTGTTTGCTTCCTTGACAGTATATGCGTTTTTAAGAGGTTAACGTAGAACTATGACATTGTAGCTGTTATTTTCATGGAATTTAATTTTATTCTTAGGAAATTAAACAGTTTAAAAAACCTTTACTTGCGTTTAATAAAAGTTTTGATAAAAGTATTTTCTCCTTCGCCAGTGGGGAAATATCACTTCATTCATTCTTAAGTGGGAAATGTTAATGGCTTTTACTCCTGTTCTAAAATTAATCCATTATGAACTTGTTTTATGTTCTCAAAAATCAGAAAATAGTAGTTTGTATTTACAAAAATATTGCTTTCATAAAGATTCTATCTAAATTAATAAATTTAAGAATTTATTGTTAAACAGTGTATCACATAGAAATAACATTATATATATATATATATATATATATATATATATATATATATATATATATATATATATATGTGTGATCTTTTCTTGAGCAGCAGGCGCATGTTCGTGTTCATCGGCAATTAATCTTCGAGTCTCCGAAATGCTAGCATTTCAGACATGTCAACGGATTTTGGATGTATTACTGAACCGGTAGTTTAATATATCCAGCATAAATGAATTCAGGAATTGTTGATTTATGGAATGTAAGGATATAATGTTGTGTAGGTATGAGTTGTTCATCCCGCCTAATGGTAATTTGTCGTACATGTGTTACTCCTTGAGGTTTCAATTCCGAAGTGATCTCTTCAAGAGGAACATTGAAGAATTCACCATATGTGATGACACCCTTGGGAAAATTTAACTGAGTATGGGAAGCAGCGGGTACAGGGTTGTTAGCTAAATCTTTTATTTTCATTACTTGCTGTGGTTTCTTTTTGGTGGAGACTTCAATCAGTAAGTCAACATAACGCGTTTTATGTGTGGCAGTGACATCACCAATTGTGGATGTGATAGCCTGCACAAGAAAAGGCGATACGGAATGAAAAGTTTTGTTTATGTCAGAGATTCGTTTCAGTATGAAAAGCGATCAAAATGAGGAATGTTGATAATAAGGTTAGGCACTTTGCGTTGCGCACCGAAAGGTGATTTGGTTTTGGCACCCATGCGACATTAATAATGATTCGAGTCCGATGGCACCACCCACTATGAAGCTCAACAACGGATGGAAGTCACTCACTCTGGCTACTTCTAAACTCAGTACTTACCATAGTACTAATCGGTTACCTAAGTGCTCGGAGTTACCACCGGGGACAATGACCAACCTTAGACGAAGCCACTCAGGTGACTAGGTACCAGCCGATTGATACACAGGGGACCACATTGCACCACCTATCTAATGGGTCGCCACGCATGGCAAACACACGGGAATTATTTGCTATCCAAAAGAAGCAGGAAGCAAACAGAGCGGTGACAGCTTTTCATGGAGATTTCCATCGTATACTCTCGGAGGAAAGAAGAACGGAAGACAAACGCATAAAGTGGAGTGGAAAGTAAAAGTTAAGAGAATAAAGATTCCTGGGTACCTCGGGATTGGGACACCCATACTCATTTATAGTAGCTGAGCCCTGAAGGGAATACTATATAATGTTAGATATTTTCAATATCTTTTTAAACTCATATTTTAGAAAAAAATTCTTAGATCATTTAAATTTTTAAAGTAAATTTATGTAGATGTATTATTATTATTATTATTATCAAATTTTTGGTTTATTTAATTGCAGTTTGCACATATGCAAAACTTATAAACACTGAGAAACCAATAAGTGCTCACTAATTATTAAACAAATAATTTTTTCTTAATGTTAAATAGAATTGCTTTTCAAATTGCATTCCAACTAAATAACAAAAAGATTCATGTAGGAAAAGTAAATTATGCTTTGTGTAACCAACCAATTAGGAAAATAATATTTAAAGTAAAGTATAAAGGGCATTAAAAAGCCTTCAAAGTTAGCTTAAAATTTTTAAGAGCTCTTAAAAGGAGAATCATTCCTTTTTAAAAAATAAGCACAGACAGATTTAAAAGAGAAAAAAATCGCTTTGCACAAGAAACCAGACGATTTTCCTTGATTTTATATCTCTTGACTTATTTAATGTTCTTTCTACTAGTTTATCTTTGTTAAGTCTGGGGTTTTTTGTGGCAGTAGCTTAAACTTCGTATTAATAGGCTTGTTATATGCTAGACAGAAAAGAAAGTGTTTTGTTGGATGAATATGAATTTTCATTGCTTATAAAATGACTATTAAAGAAACAAAGATGTTATTTAAAAACGGTGTAGTTTATTTTAATATCATAATTGGTTTTTGTTTTCCTTTACTCAATGTATGCATACTACGATACTAAATAGATATTCTTATATGCGCACGGAATATTTTTTATCCTTATGAGATATTTATTGATAAATGATGCCTGTAATTTTTAACATGATAGTATTTGCAGAATGGTATAGAATCATGTCTGCATTATGAAAAAGCATTAAAAACATTTTATAGGTCACTGCTTAGAGTTTGTGAGGAATTCAGTCTTGAGTCAGCATATCCTTTTCAAACTACCGTACAATGACATAAGAAAAAGAACCAATCTCTGATCTATAGAGACTATTAGTTAACGTATCCGATAGAAAATGGATAAAGCTTGTTTCCAGTTTGAAATCTCCGCCTCCATATCTCGTCACAAATTCTACAATGACAAATATTATAATGTTATTAAAATAATAGAATCAATTATGAAGAAACCTTCCATTAAAAATCTAAACATATTGGAAAGCAAACTCTTACACAATATTTTTAAATGAATAGATACCTTATTCTCTAGTCCAGGAACTGCAGAAAATATTGGAAATTAATTTACTATATCTGGACAATGAAGTTTTTCGAAAGAAAATTCTATCATATTCTATATTTTAGAAAATAACATCTAAAGATCCAAAATAACATTAAAATGTATGTAAATGCAATTATAAAAATCAATGTAACTTTCCATAATATAGACTTAGAAGCAAAATTCTAATAGTTTTCTAAAGTAACCCGTTCAAGTATTAAGAATATTAACTAAAAATAAATCATAGTTTTGAAGACAATTGAATTTTTAACGCAGTACCTTAGAAACTGTATAAGGTAGACACTTTTTGTTTAATTTCAAAAATAAATATGCTATGCCACATTTCTACTACCTTTTTATAAACAATAAAAATAATTCCTTGAATTGTTTTTTATCCAGTTGTGGCTCCTCCAATATCTAAACGAAATTCCACCTATTTTATGTAAAAAAAAGATGAAAAAAAGAAACAGTTTCTTCCTAGAAAATACGATCTTTTTCAGTGAATGAATTTCTTCAAAGCGCAAATAACAATTTTTTGTATCGATTACACTCCAAGGTGGTTGTTTTCGATATTCCCTCTAGGAAAAAAACAAGTTTGGAACTGTAAAACGTCTTTGAAATCCCTTTGAAAACGTATATCTGGGATATTCTGTAGGTTTACACAAGACTTAAAAAGTATTCGTTTTTGTGTATCAGTCAGTAGTGGGCGTCTCTCTTCTTTTAGGTAAGCTGAACAGAGTTTGTAGCTCGAGGATAAAATGATTTTGAATTGCATTGAATCAAACCATGAAAAAAATAGAAGCAGGTTTTATATCAGCACATTTGTTTGATAAATCATATGATAATGTTTATAAATAGATGCCAAAATATGTCTACATAGTTCAAACTTTAGGGAAATAGCTTTTTTTAAAAATATTTTTAATGAGACATGGAAATATAATTTTATTTCTCGAAAAAGATATTTCATTTGGCATAATTCAACTTCATTCTTGAATTTTATAAAAGAGAATTTTCTGACAAAGTTTCGCTTATCTTTTGATAAGTTAAATTCTAAGATTCTATTCAATTATTTGATTTCTAATGCAGATGATTGTTGTTATTTCCTGAACTTAATTGTCATTTAATTATTTATTTGCCTATTCATTTTGATTTCATGCGCTCTTTTCATTTATATTAATTTCCTCCATGCTTGAATGTTTATATTAGAAAGAGATAGATCCAATCTTCACTCATCTCCTGATGCAGTTAAATTCTAAGATTTTATTTATTTATTCGTTTATTATACACAAAAACTATTATTATCTTTAGATTTTAATTGTTATTTAATCTTTTATTTATCAATTGAATTATATTCATTATGTTCCTCCAATTATCATAAAATTTCCTTCATGCCTGAAATTTTTCGTTTGAAGGAATTAGAATTTTGTGACTCATTGTTAGTTCATATTAATAAATCGGTTAATATTAAGATTCTATTTATTTGTTTGTTTCTGATGCATAACAGCAGTTATTATCTTCAGAATTCAATTTTATTCAATCAGTTATTAATCTACTGATTTTGATTCCAAGTATTATTCTAAATATTTCCAAATATTTGATTTATATAACTTTATCTCATTCCTGAAATTTTATAATTGAAAGCGATAGAATTTTGTAACTAGAATTTTGTTTCATGAAAAATGATCATGGAATTCATGATAAGGTTAAACTCTAAGATTCTACTGATTTCTTTATTTCTGATAAACAAATCCTTTTATTATATACAAAATTTAATTCTCATTTAATCACTTACTTGCCAATTGATTTTGATTTCAAATTATCTTTTAATTAACATAACTTTCCTTCATGCTTGAAATTTTATACTTGAAGGAGACATAATTCTGTGATCTATTTATCCATTATAACTGCTACGGCTATATTCTAAATTCTGTTCATTTTTTTCATTTAATAAACACAAAATCTTCTATTATATTTAGAATTTAACTGTCATTTATACATTTAAGCTCCAAATGATTTTGATTTCAAATTATTTTTCAATTAACATAATTTTACTTCATGCTTAAAATTTTATAGTTGAAGGAGATAGAATTTCGTAACTCTTTTTCCACTCATCTCCTGATACGGTTAAATTGTAAAATTCTACGCATCTATTTAATTCACAGCTCCTGTCATTATCTTTAGCATTTTAATTTTTTTCTTCAATTATTTATCTATTGATTTTCATTCCATATGATCTTTTAATTAAAAAGGAATTCAAAGGAGTTACTTTTTTTCGGTTCGTATAGTTATTTTATTTTAGAAGAGTGATATATAATTGAATATATACTCGTTTAAACTTAAATTATATTGACATATTTCTAAACAAAAGTTTAAATATGCATAGTATACGAGAATGTAAGTAAATTATTTAAAATTAACATCCAGTGTAATCCCGATGTGACTAAAAATCTGTTATTATTATTAAATTTAATCACTTACCTTTAATTTAATATATTTCAGAAATTATTATCCTACACATAAATTTTTATACTTTTTCATATTTATTTTTAATGAAATGGGAAAGTATAATTAAGCAAAGATTTTTGTATCACATGGGTTTCACAAAAATTATAGAACTTACAAGTAATTTTTAAATTCTACAAAAATCTAACTTTTCTTATAAGTTGTTGGTCATTTAAAATAATAATCATACAAAAATTAGTAAAATATTACGTTTAGCAACTAAATACCTATTAAAAAATATTTTTTTAAAGCGAGGAAAGTAAAAATTTATAAAAAACCATACTTGGGTTACAGTAAGTTTCCTTTATTAAGCAAATATAGGCCGTTTTGTTTTCTGATTCAATACTGATAATAAAATATTCAACTTTTAGCTAATGAAATCAGTTATTTAATTAAACCTGAAACTTTCATTTAAATCACTCTATTAAGCATTTGTAAGAAAAAATTTATGAAAATCTAATCATCAAATTGGATTTCTATAACAAACATAAAAATTAATTGGTGTTTCAATTATATTTATAAATATTGTGTTAAGATAGTGAAAAAGAGTTTTATATTTATTTCCCGTGTTTAAATTAATTAAATTACGAATGATATTACAAGTGATCTGTTAAAATGAAATCGGCATTTTACAGAATTTTAAATCCCAATCAATTCCAAAAAAATAATTTTTGTTAAATCTTTAGAAAATTAATAAGGAAAGGGTACAACTCTGATTTTAAAGTGATACTTCAGTCTGATTAAAAAACAAAATGATATCAAGGGAAAATTATTAACAAAGATTTTTATAATTTAATTAGCGAAAAGTTCCAAGTATCCTTATTTCAATTTCATTTTATTTCCTTTAATAACATCATAATCCTCAGAGACAGATCATAAAAGATGCATTCTATTTATTGCCCATTTTGTCAGTGCCATTTTTATTATCAAAGCTATACAATTATCTGGAATAAGCTAATTATTGATATTATGACAAAAATACATTTAACCTTAATTAAATGTTTATAATTAACTTGGGAATAATGCATATAATAAATTAAATCTGATTCTGAAATAAAAATTGTGAAGATGTAATTCATTACATTCGTAAATTAATTTGTTTTTTAAAATATCCGATTCATGAAAGAGGTTTCAGTGTAAGATTTCTATTTCTTTGAATTGGAAATGATAAGAATTAGCTAAAGCATTTTGCATTTTATATTTTATTAATAAATATTATTTCAGAAAACTGAAGTTCAGATTTTTAAGAACTTAAGAGATTAATAAATTAATGAAAAATCCAGTATTTTAATATTTGAATAGTAGTAGATAATCATTTTTTTCTATTTAAGACTTGGCTATTGTATAGATCAGCATTTTAATTTATTTGCAGCGAAAACGGATCCATTGTTCTATATAATATTTAGACTTCACAATCACTATAATATTGAAGGGAAGATAACAATTCAATAAAAATAAAGAATGAAAATAAATGTTAGAATACTAATAAGTTAAAATGATATAATGTCGTTAATTTGCCGGTGAACTGACCTAGGGGTATCAAGTCGTCCCCTTGGTTTGGGCGTGCAGGGTTCGAGTCTTTATTTGGGCATGGCTGTTCTGTCTGTGTGATGGGTGATAGATGCTCTTATAAAAAGTGGTAATGCAAGCGAGTGTGTGTGTGGCATCCTCATATGGGCTAGAAATCAGGTTTCTGTCCTTTGTGGATCAGGGATTTTAACCCTTAAAGTCTGATGCCCACTTGGTTTAAATCGCTCAATTCTTCAATGAGCTTTTTAAGTGCCTTAGGTAACAAACACAACAACGCAGTTCATTAAAGTCACCACACTAGCTTTAAATTTTTAGGACACATAAGCTCAGCTCTTTTAAAAGGGATGAACATTAGATAATCAACTGAGATTTTACAAACTTTTATTATTGGGTAGAATATAATTAAATTTGGAGTTAAAATTAGATTTTTAAATCAGATTTTAAAGGATACATATAACAGGGTTTGAAAGTATAAATACAAACTGCATAGTACAATGAAGTTTTTATTCATGATTTATCATCTTTTCTTTTGTATAGAATCGTCCTCCCTTTGTTAGTTTTTAATTCATAATTGGAAGGACACTTATTCCTTGTTTAAAAGTATAAATTAAAACTACCTAATACAATGGTGTTCGAATTAATGCATTAGCACTACTCCCTTGACATAGAATGTTTGCATCTGTCATAGCGCTGTCTTTTAAGTCTTACACTCTGCTTCAATTTCATAAACTATGTTGGCGTGCTAGAAAAAACGTGAGATCGAAGTACACAGGAATTTGGATCACTTTCAACCTAACACTGTAGCATGTCAAATTGAACGGAAAGTTAACATTTCGAAATGAAGTTAAAAACAAGAACTTGCTGATCATTAAATAATTTGTTGGCATCTGATGCTCTCATAACGACATAGTTTAACGGTTGGAGACTGGAGTAATTTATATGATCAGGTAAAGACAACTAGAAGATAAATTTGGTAGAGACAATTGGTTTATTAGTTTGGTTGAGACAATTGGCTTATTAGTTTGGTTGTGGCAATTGGTTTATTAGTTTGGATGAGACAATTGGTGTATTAGTGTGGTTGAGGCAATTGGTTGATTAGCTTGCTAGAGACAACTGGCTGATTAGTCGGATAAAAGTAACTGGCCGATTAATTGGGTAAAGGAACTGGTTGATTTATCTGGTAGACACAATTAATTGATTTGTCTTGTACAGAAAGCATGATATCTGAGTAAAGTAATCGTGATTACTTTATACTAAAGACACATTACATTACAAATTGAATGAAAGTTTATATTTCGAAATGCAGTTACCTGGTGATCTCTAAATAAGTTGTTGGAATCTGATGTATTCTTGATGGCATAGCATTGGGAATAGAGAATGTCATATTGCATAATCTCTTCTCCCAATATCAGAAAAAAAAATTAGTTATCTGAACTAAAATGTAATTTTTTTTCTAAGTAGAGATAAGTCCATTGTAATTATATCAGTAACTATATCACAATCTTCAGTTTAAATCATTTTTCTTTGTAGCTTTTTATCAATTTCAATCAATATTTTTTGTTCTGGTGGCAGCAACGTGGTGTCAGAAAAAAGTGGAATAGAGACTCTCTTTGGTCTAAGTCAATGGTGAGATAGCGACTGATATTGAAAACAAATATTTCTCAGTGTATTTTCGTTTGAAGCGATTCATAACGATAAGTTGTTTTAGTCTGATATTTACACATTTTCAAAGACTGAAAGTTAAGAAATTGGTGTAGCATTTGATCTTTTTTGCTCTGTATAAAGGGCGTTTTAGTTTTATTCAGAGTTGACTTCAATTATAAGATATTTTTTTAAATTTTTGTCGGAACAATATTTTCTAGAAGCATAGAGCAGGAAATGAAGCAAATGGTCAAACACTCCATTCGACAATACTGTCCACACATAATAATAAATTAATAATGAAGAAAAAATAATATTTTTTTATTATTAGCTAAAATATTCAGAAATTTATGATTATTAACAATATCAAAATATAAGCATCTTTATCTATTAGCAATTTAAATGCTAATAGTTTCCAGTTTGAGGTTATATGTGGTTCAACGGTAAATAAAATATGGACGAATTATTTTGATAACAATGGAAAATAAATGCTGAAATGAATGAAATGTGTGATTGAAGTCCTCCTCGTAAAAAGGGTTGTGACGCGTGAGTAGCTAGGTCTTACTCTTGACCCTAGATGGCCCTACTGAGAAACTAGAGACGTTAAAACGTTGGATTAACTCGCAATAGCTATTAGATCAGTGGGCTTGACAAGTGTTATTAGAGACAAAAACAACTGATATAACATTCTAGACAACTTTTTTGTGACTAAATGCAACCAGCTTTTGGCATAATTTTGTAATTTTAGTAACAAGAATAAATGCTAAATTTCATTTACCTAATGTGTTCCAATTTTGAGATACTTTATTTAAATGTAAAGTGATGCACGAATTGGATGTACACTTTTTACAAGATATGATCAGATATGATTCATAACTTATTAAAGATCAAGAACACTTTAAGCGTTACAATTCAGGCTATTTCATTTCTAAAAGTTGTTGTGTTATCACGTTCATCTTAGACAAGTACATATGGTTACATATATGTCTGTTGAACTCGGGAGTATCTGCAATTCAAAGGTTCGACGAAGTCTCGGATTCTAATTTTCTGAGGGTTGCAATTATTTATCTTTATATGTTAAGCATAATATAAATTTGAAAAAATATCGTTAAAACCCCGAGTTCTCTGGCGGCAACAATTCTTTTTATTTCTACACTAGCCGCCTTTGGCGACCAGCTGGTTCGCCATGAGTAAAGCGTTCTAATATTTTCAATTAAATCACATATTCATTAGCCTTGAAGTAATTCCGGGCATTGATTGACCTGAAATTAGTATTTTCTTTAAGATGATGGACGGTAAGTTCTAAAAGTACACCTTTTCCTAATAATACTCTTTAATTTTAAAAAATCAGTCAGTTTTAACCATCGGTTATGCTTCCAAAATATTAAAAAAAAATCGATGATGTTGCCAAAATATTAAATATGTTTTTTTAAAGAAAGCGAGAAAGGGAAAAAAAGTATTAAATTAATGATACAGATATTGCAAACGATTACATAAATATGCCATTAAGTCGGGATTTCAATGCATATCCTGTCTAAATTCAATCAGGTTTACCTTAAAAAAAGAAGATTTATTAAGTTAATGATACAGAAAGATATGATATTTAGATGTGATATTTTAAAGAAAATATCACATTTTATATTTCTTTTATTTTATCCAGTCACGTGCTGAAAGTTGCATTTCTGTAGATTTATTTTGGGATATTTTTTTTTTATTTGAACTTCCGGCATTCTTTTATTTTATCTAGTCACTTGATAAACAAACATGGTTAAAATATTTTTTTTAAATTCGTTAAAAATAGAAGCTTAAGTTATATATTAAAACACTGATACCATTAGAATGCTAATTTTTTAATCTTTAAATTGATGTAAAAATCATGTTTATGCAATCATATTTTCGGAAGTTATGGCGGAGAAACGTCGAAATTTCGCTTAAATTTTAATTAATTCAAATGCTAATCAAAAATTCGAAAAAAGGGCTCCGAGGTGCACATTCCGAACCTCCAAGGTATACATGTACCAAATTTGGTAACAGTAGGTCCAACGGTCTGTCCTGTAGAGCGGCAACACACACACACACACACGCACACACACACATTGAGTTTTATTATAAGTATAGATTAATACAAGAGGAACTCAAATGATCGCCTTAAGTCACTCCGAAAAAAAACAATAATTTTCAATTACTGCAATAAATTTTTCATCACGTATAATCCATTCTGTTTTAAAACATAACAATACTATGCACCTTTAAGCATGTGAATAAAAATAAATAAAGAACAAGAGGCAACCATGTAAAATCAACACAACAAAGAACAAGAAGCAACGCTTAACTAAATAAAGGAAAATAAGCAGTGACTTTATTATGCTCAACTTAAGAAAGGAAAATTAATAAACGACAAGAATCAGCGAATCGCACTCGGCTATTTTTAAAGTTGGGTGTCTGAAACCTAAAATTGCTTAATCCACTCCAATTGAAAATTTATGCAAATAATATGGAGATCATAAAATTTTTAGAATGATGAATAGTCAAGGCCCCTCGGAGTTCATCCTTGGTGACAGAGAATTAATGATATGACAGACCGGAATTCTTGTTGTATCTTAATTAGACTTATTAAGCAATCTATTTCCATGTGGTCCATGGCTCTCTAAGTGTTCTCTTCATAGTAAATTGGCACGCCTTCGCATAGGAAAGTTCATTCTACTCACCGACATCTTCTTCTCGGAGTGGGACCAATGATTTGTTCTCTATATCATGTGGATTTTAGAGTGAAACATATTTTAATTGAGTGTCGAGATTTTAACTCCTATCGCATTCGTTTTTTTTTAATTCTGCATCATTGATACTACATGATTGAGTGGATGAAAAAGACGTTCCAAACCTTTTTAATTTTTAATTTGTTTTATTGATCGGATTTAGTTTATTTTACCTTTAAATTCAATATTATCTTATCATTCAACTTGCGCTTTCGTGTTCTATGACTTTTTTAGATATATACGTATTCCTTTTTAAACTCTTATCACTGCTCTCTGTTTTACTATGTGCTCCATTTTTACTTAGTCATACCTTATGGAATTTTTTTTTATTTTCGTGATTTCCTACTATAAAAGTGTTTTTTAACACTTTACTTGGAGAATTATGGAGAGATCTGGTTTATATTCCATTAAATACCACAAAACCAAACCAACCAATTTAATTACACTTATCTAGTCGTATCTTAACTCAATGAATTTGAGAATGTTTTGATTCTCCTTATATCTTTAATGAAGCACGAAGCTAGCATAAATTTAAGAATAATATTATGTTAAAAGTTAAAATAAATTATATTTTTCTATAAGTAATAAGTGTATAAGCGCTTAAGTAAGTGCCTTATAAATAATTATTTACTATATAGTTGTTATTTATAAACCAAATGGCTAAATTAGTACCCTAATGCCCCGAAGTCCGTCATCAGCACTACGGCAGGTGCCCCAGATGCCTGATTTCGGTTTTAAAATTTTATTTCATTTTCTTTAACTCCAATCTTATATTCATGGCGCTTGCCTTCTTCTTTACAGATGCTTGTCCATATAAATTTGGTTGATATTGCGATTTCTTTAATGTTTTCAAATGATATTAGATCTTATATTTACTTAATAGCCATGAATTTTCAGGACCTCTTTTCCTATCATAAAATTGAAATCATAAGATGTCATTGCGATTCTTGAAGGATGTAGGGAGTTTTTCTTGCCTTTTAAATGGAAATACAGAAGTTTCTGTGCCTATCTCAAAAAGTTTCAACTACTTTCGGTTTTCATTGTGCTACAAGATAGTTGAACTTAGTTTGATCTGGGCTGATATTTTCATTTGAGAACTGTGCCTCTAATTTGAAAAACCATATTTCTGGTTTCTCTTCCAAAAATTTAGGGGTTTTTACTCTTACCTTATTCACTTTGTATCAATCATTTGCCATATTTGAAACAACCGGTAATAATAACTGTGTAGATAGAAAAAAAGTATTATTCACAGTTCCAAAATTTTTATCATCATCAATTACTGCCAATCCATCACAACTGCACCAAATTGTAGCAATGTTATGTGATCTCAATAAGATCGGTATTTAATATGAATTATTTTTCCTAAATGATAACTACAGATTATATTTGAAATTAAAATAAGCGAAACTATATCAAGCCGACATATTTTTCAATCAAACAAGCAGTTGATGCTGTCACTTTTTAAAAGGACAACTTTCAAAAAACAATGAAATGTAGATGCTACAAATCTATCTAAGAGTGACCAGTGCAGCTATGGCGGAATTGGCACTGCACTTCTTTATGCTATTGAATGCATCCTAATAATTTCTAATTTCATCCTAATAAATTTAAGAGAAAAAATAATGACCTATTCTTGCCTCCCTAGATCTCAACATCAAGTGCCTTACCAAGAAACTCTAAGGAAAATAACAAGCATTGTAGTCTCCTATCATACACTTCAATTAAATAAAGATTCTCCTCATTCCCACTAACCAAATTAATTTCTATCTGATAACTGCAACTTCGTCTACTTTGTCATAAAGATAAGTGAACACAGAATATACACTTCGTTTACAATTTTATCTCTCAGGATGTTATTACTGTTAAAAGTTATTGTTAAAATTGAAAACCATTATAAGCAGTTTCATCAAACTATAATTTCTTGTATGCTTGTAAATTTTGTAAATAGTTATTGCTTTATTTCCTATTGTGAATATTTTGTTATTTAAATAAAATTGCCGTAATATGCCCACCAAACTGTTCAGTGACCAAACTGGTAATGGATACAAGGTAGGAGAAGATGTTCTGTTCTGTATAATCAAATACCTGTACTCGAAAACTCTTAGAAATGAATGTCAATGTCAAAGGCATGTATAAGCGACTTAATACAAAAGTATTAAAACATTAATGCAGACATAATTCATTCCAAATAAGTTCCAGCTAAATTAAAAAATCTATGAATCTATATATTTTCATAATTGTGAAGTAACTCCAAAACTAACGCAGTGGCCACGGTGGTCCGGTGGTAAAGTCTCGGCTTCGGAACCGGAGGGTTTCAGGTTCGAGACTCGATTCCACCGAAGAACCGCTGTGTGAGGGGGTCTGTTGCACGTTAAATCTGTCAGGCCAAATGCCCTCCCGATGGTGTGGTGTAGAGAGGAGGGTGCCAGTTCAGGTGTCGTCCTCGTCATCTGACAGTGGTTCAAAATTACGAGGTCCGTCCCAAAATAGCTCTCGTGTTGCTTTAAACGGAGCGTTAATGTAACTAAAAAAAAAAAAAGAACTAACGCAGGACTTGAATCTACCCCTATTATTGCGGTTAAGTGTTTGTAATCATATTAAGAAACATTTGATGGCTGATAGTTTAGGATTAGTATGAAGGGCTTGTTAAACGATAGAGCACCATTACTGAATAATATTTCAAAAGTAACTAAGTTTTGTCATCCATGATTTAAAAATTTGAGAACTGGTCCTATAGTTCGTCTGATTTAACAACATTTGGATTTCTTTTTATGCGATTATTTGAAGTCATAGGTCTCTGCCAACAAGCCCACAAAAAGGAAGAAAGAAAATTCAAAGTTGCATGTACGATATTTAGACACAATTATGCAAAATGACCATGGGAAATTTCGACAAAAGAGTGCGTATGAGAAGCAAAGCTATGTGTTATTTCATAAATCCTTTACAAATGAAATAATGCATGAATTTAAAGAAAGAAGCTGTTATATTGAATTGAAATCTTGCATGAACAGGTTGTTCGATAATGTAATATTCCATTTTTACTAACCCTAAACTATCAGCTATAAAATGGTTTTTAATAGGGGTGCCAAAACTTTACAGCACGAATGGTAGAAAATCAAATTCTGCATTAATTTCGGGCACCCTTTATAATATCACTTGTTTCAACATTTAAATTGACTTTCCATCGTGAAAGCTGGCTCTTATTGCTAGTCCATAATTATTACATTTTCTTGGCAAACATGATTATAAAATATTACATGTACCTTTTAAATATTAATCATCAATAGTAATAACAAGTTACTTGCAGTATTCATTATTTCTAGCAATATAGTATTCTTTATCATCAGTAATATGTACAGTTAGTATTGGACAGAGAAATAACTTTGTTAGGGCAATATTCATATCACATGAACGAAATAATATTAATAATTAAAATTTGTAACTTTTGTCATGCTTCAATGGTTTGTTTGAGTTCCCACTTTTCTATGAATTACTTTGCAAAGGCAACTAGTTTAAACTTACAGTAGTAAAGAGGAAGCTACTGTAGAAGATAAATCCGGTTGTCCAAACTCTATTAATTATCCAATCCTTTCAAATCATAGTTACTTTGATATTAATTTGTGGAATTTCCGCTTTAATTCCTTTCCCAGATTCCCCAATTACATAATAATCATTCATCACACAACTGAATGCCACCACACCAAGCCAAAAGCCTTTTCATTTTGCATTGATAGCACGAATAACTGATGCATTGAAATCTAAAACGGAAGCAACTGCGATTAGATTTTGCAACATTTAAGTCATTACTGAAGTCAGTAAATTAAACTAAATTAAATATTCCTACTACAAACTCCTTTATCAACGATTTATCACAATACGGATGACACAGAAAGATAATTAGCAGGAATGCTTCGAATTGTATTTGTAAGTGTAAACTTTTGATCACAATTGAAGTTGAAGAGATAAGTCTGAGTCTTGATCTCACAAAGCAAGCAATTTTCACATTGTAATTGACTTAAATGAATTCAGCCTTTTATGATAAATTCTGATGATCGCATTTCAAGTAAATCAAGCTCATCATTAAAACTACACTTTCAGACCTTTCCGTATTTTCTGTCTTTAATTTACTTTATCGGATATTATTAAAGAGGTTCTTTGTTTAGAATTTGCATAAAAAATTATGATATTAATTTCTTATACTTCCACTACTTGATTTCATGAAAGTATGTATATTTGTTGTCTCCAACGTCAATTTTTTTTCAGAATTTAGCTGTCCGTAAACAGTTTTTTAAAAAATTATTTTCATTTAGTATGTGGAAAGTTGTTAATATGTCTCTCATGTTGTTAAATATTCTGAAACCAATTGATATTCGGACCTTCATACATTTTTAATACAGGGATTGTGATGTGTACTAAAAACTAAAATATAGAAACTGAAAAAAAAAAGATTTTATTCATTTATTTTAAGGCAGAATAACAAAAGAAACATCTTTGGTTCGAAAAAATATTGATACCAATAAAATTGAAAGGAAAATGATACAATGAAAACACTGATAAAAAATAAATCTAAGCCTCAATACATATTAGATGAAATAAAAAAAAAATCCTAGATACCACTAGATGGCCAGAAAGTAGAATACATTTTGAATGCGATTAAAATCCTAAATATATTTTAGTTTAATACCTAGTTAAAGCAAATATTTTTTTCAAACAAATATAGTCTATTCCTTAATTTTCTTACCATGTTTATATACTACTTTTCTTCCTTTATAAGAAAAAACACAAAACAATGTCCACTACTAAGATCAAAATCTAAGTCTGTAAAAAAGAATATGCTGTGATTTTTTAATATTAGTTCCAAGGTAAGGAACTGAGTTTTACAAATGGATGACGTAATAATGTCAAGTCAATAATCTAAGATTATTGACTCGATTGACAAGATTAACGACAATTTAAGCCATTATTGATTTTGGTGATTTCAGATTTTAAAAAATGGAGTCCCAAAATATTCAAAAAAATTTCCAATATCCTCTTAAAACCTCGAGTTCCAGCCTTTTGTCAAGAACCTTCGGTCCTTGTGAAAAAGCTGTAAAATCAAAGGTAAACAATTGGAAGGTCTCTATCCAGTTCAGCGAAGGAGTAGTCGATCGATTTCTCCATTTAGAGTATTGAACTGTGAATTCTCACTGAGTGCTGTGATATTAGGCTTGATTAATATCAATTTGTTGCTTGCATATTGTTACGGATTTCCCTCCTTATACTAACCCGCCGGGTTCTTTTAATTGTACAGTGGGGTGTACGGTGTGCAAAGATAGACACATCACAATGATCAGCCTATCAGTAGACGACACAACACACATGACGTTTATTTACAGGAAGAAGACAGGACAGCAAAAATGCGACAAATATTTATAGTACAACTATGTAGACAACTACATACAGCTGAGACGAACATACAGGACAGCAGACAGCAACACGCAGGACAGCAGACAGTAACCCGCAATAGCAACAGTAATCCACAGGGAGAATTTCAGTCGTGACAACGTCCAATGCACACAAAGCTACCAGGCAGGATTACAAAGGAGAGGGAATCTTTCTGGTATTCTGTCTGCTCTCACGTAGATCTCTTAAAACGGTCTCTTCTTGCTTTTGCTGCCTACTTACTACTTCACACTTCTCAGTTCAGGACTGCTCCGTTCCCGAAGACGACACAACGGACTACAACATACGACACAGGCTTCGTCAGAATACGCCAGAATTCTTCCAACGACTTATCCGCTCAAGACTCCTCATCAAGACCTCTCAGTTCAGGTCTACTGCTCGAACATTCTTCAGGACTACCAAGTTAATACTTCTTAATTTGGGTCTAGTTTGTCGACCGCATACCTCACCTGACTGCTCCAGCTTCAGATAGTTGGCATTATATAACAGAGGAAGGCGGGCTAAAACCTCCAGACCAATCAGGATCCTTTTGGATGTATCTCGGTTCCCACTGGAGAGATCGGGGAAATTCCAGACGTTTCGGGTATTATCCATTTTGTCGCTAAAATCGCCAAATTCGTCTCCAAATTACCAAATGGTAAAAAAAAAAGAAATTTGGAAAAAAAAGACATTATATTCTTATTAACCAGTTATTTTCCTATATACTAACGCGATTGACTTGCTTTTTACTCTAGGATGCAATGGAAGAAACTGATTATGGGCTTTCAAGTCTTCTTTTCAAATAATCAGAATAAAATGTCATACATATCTATAATGCTATTGATAAGACTATTTATTATATTCCATTTCTTTTCAATTTTCCTGTCATATACTGACAAATGAGCAAGGCTAATATTAATCAAACATTTAATTGTTTCATCAAAAATTTAATGAAAAATTTAATTTATATTATAATAATAAATGTAAATATTTCTTATCATCCATCTTTTATTTACCTTTTTTTATCGTTTTATTATATCCATGGACGGTAGAACAAATATACTCCCCAAATTTGGACTTCGGCTAAATTTTGATAGATACTTTCAAATGTGGAAAAAAGCTACATACCAAATTACTTCAAA
>JAPMOQ010053324.1:0-12677 GCA_026543055.1 Argiope trifasciata | reverse complement strand
CCAGTCACGTGCTAAAAAAACATGGTTAAAATATTTCTTTAAAAATTCGTTAAAAATAGAAGCTTAAGTTATACATTAAAACACTGATGCCATTAGAAAGCTAATTTTTTTATCTTTAAATTGATGTAAAAATCATGTCTATGCGATAATATTTTCGGAAGTTATAGCGGAAAAACGTCGAAATTTCGCTTAAATTTTAATTAATTCAAATTCTAATTAAAAATGTAAAAGAAGGGCTACGAGGTGCACATTCCCGACCTCTAAGGTATACTTGTACCAAATTTGGTAGCTTTAAGTCAAACGGTCTGAGCTGTAGAGCGCCAACACACACACACGCACACACATTGAGCTTTATTATAAGTATAGAAAATTATTACAGACCATGAATGTGACTAAATGTATTCTTAAATCTACTATTCAAGAATTTTGTTGCTGTTGTTACTCATGGCACTGTACAAGTCCGCTCACAGAAAGAAGTCAGCGATTTAAGCCGAAATGAGAGTCCCTTTTTTTTTCAGCGCCACCAACTAGGGCCAAGATCACGACTGAACTACTTCATGCCTCACATACCCTTGCACAACTCCTTTTTACAGGGGGGCACATTCTCACATCTCACAGACAGAGCACAGGAGAAGAAAAATCATGCCCGAAATGGGACTCGAATTCAAGAAACCCAGATCACAGGGAAGACACGCAACCCCTCTACCAGGACGCCTGCCTTGATCTATATATGTGTGTGTGTGTGTTTAGTAACAGTTTATTTTTAATTAAGAGACTCAAATTTTAATTCAAGAATTATACTTCCTAGCTGTTTCGACTCATTGTACATGTTATTTCTACAGAATACAGAGATATCTTTTAAATCCGAAGCTACAGGGATTGTTTTGCTTTTTCTTGTTCATTGATTTTAAATTACTATGTCCGTCTACTATTTTTTTTTTAATTCTCTGAGCGCAATGCCTTTAATTTCATTTGGAAATTAAATCTTTTCATATTTTTTTCAAAATATTTTCATTTGTCATGATTATCATTTTATCATATTCACGATTAAATTCAAATATTTTTCATATCTTTGTCACATCCGAATCGAACAAGTTTTCATCCATTTTTATTCACAAATAAACTGATTAATAATATTATTTTACAGGTTTAAAATCTTTGGAAATTGTTTTAAATATTTTTTCGTACTTTAAGCTTCAAAATTTCTTGATTTTTTTCCTTTGACATTTTTAACTGATTAATTAAAGAAAAAAAAAAGGGAAATAATGAGAGACAGAAGATGTAAAAAATACCCTACATCACGTTTTTTTTATCACTAAATTTGTATATCGCGGTATAATGTACTTAAGATTACATCTATCTTTTGGTAGGCTGAGATTTTTCTATTTAAAGAAATTGTAAAAATTCGATAAATTCTTTAAATCTTGTTTTTCGGAAACAATATTTTTTTCTCTTGTTTTATTTCATCTATTACGTGTTGTAACCCCAGACATATTGTGTTGTTTAGTTTAGGTATATTAACGCCACGTTTTAAATCAGCACTGATTATCTTTTGAGCAGTAAGTCGTCATTTTGAACCACAGTCAGATGATGGGGACGGCGTCTGAGCTGCCACTATCTCTTCAAGCATCCACACCACACAAGCGGTTGGGCATTTTTGACGTACTTAACATCCTTCATACCCGCTTACATGACAGTTCTTCGGCAGAATCGGGTCTTAAACCCGATGCCCTCGGTTCTAAAATTGAGATCTCACCATCAGGCCCACACATAAGGAACGTATTTACTCACAGATAAAAATTAAATTTGGTTTTAATAGTTCGTTTATTTCAATATTTAAGAAGAATGCAGTTCATTTTTTACCTATTATCTATTTTTAATGCGCAACAATTTGACTCTTCTTTCAGAGCCCTTATTAGAATTAATAATCGCAAATATACAGAAAAAATAACCAATTAAAAAAAAACACATGTCTTCCTCATAAGATAGAGTTAATACCTGGAAGATGCAATTCGAGCTCTTAAGATTTTAAAGATAGAAGTTTTTCTAAGCTAATAATATCATTATTTCTATGATTAAAATTTTTTAGAAGAGAAATCTAACCATTTTAAACCGAAATAAAAATCAAATTTTCAATGTCTCCTTATCACATTCATTATAATAAGTAGTCTGGCGGTTAATAAGAACAATAAAAATAAATTAGATATCTATTCGTCGTCATTTCATAACGGTTCTCAATTAAGGAACGCGAAGCTGGTGAATTGCGAAACTTAGTCTCGCGTTCTTGCCGATAATCCGTCATTGCTTTTTATAGGTAAATCTGTAAAATTATGTGGTACAAAATTAAACTTTTTTATACTCCTTCGCTAGACCGCAGTCATTTGAATAACAACAATGAAGTATGAAAAAAAAAGAAACATATAAATGAATATTCCTTACGTTTAGTATTTCTTTAAATTTTGATTATTTAAGGTAGGGTGGTGAACCTTTTTGAATCAATGCACTATTTTTTCTAAAGAAATGTTTAATGAAGTATGGACGTGCCATAAAAAATTTTGATTTGCTATTATTGAGAAAATAATAAAACTAAATATTAAAAGCTAAAAACTCTTTATTTACTGCGAAAAAAATACATTTTACTCTGGATAGCAATAGATGTTCTAGTTATGAGTTTAATTCAAATGAAAGTAACATTAGTGTAAATTCTGTTGTAGATCAGCTTACAAATAACTTATATTAGAATTGTGAAATGTTCAGAATACAAGCCAAATTGGAGTCATGTACCAAACGGTTTCTAAGAGAGTCTTTAATGCTATTCATCTGTAAATAATGATTCGCATGCATAGATGAAAATATGCTTAAAACAACATGACCTATCTTCTTCAAACAGTTAATGTGTCTGGAATCGAATTCCATATTTTCGATATTTCGTTGCTGACCTTTTTACTTATATTGCTTGTGAATCTTTCTGTTTCAATCCAGTCCAACTTTTTAATTATTTTCGATAAATTTTTAAATCCACATTGGACTAGACTAGAAATCAATCCGTTGCATTTCGAATTATACAGTTTCCATCCAATCGCATTAGGAAAAGTTCAGTTTATCAATTGAAGACACACAACAAACAAACCTATCACATACAAACCGTTTTGATTGGTGGCGAGATCAAAATATTTCTTCACTAGCCGTGGTACGTGTGCCACTGGTTCGCCATCCCCGATCTAAGGCAAAAGAATGATTTGCTTCCAGCGGTGGAAAGTTCAAAGGTTCAAAACTATGTCACTAAAATATTGAAGGATTTAAAACAAATGATTTATTTTAACGACAAAGCAGATATTGTAGATTGTTGCTATACTAATCAAATTAGTAAAGAAAGCATCACTACCAACATACATTGAAATCAGTAAAAAAAGCTGTTCAAACCTCTTTTCCGAAATAGACACAATAAAATATTTACGAAACTAATTCATCAGAATCAATGATTTTTACTGCCATTTTACAAAAGAAAAGTTTCTTGACTGATGCTTAAAAAAAGTCCGGTATGCCAGCATTTATAGTGAAATATTCGCATGGAATCCCTTGCTGAACAATGTAAAAGGTTTTTTAAGGAGATTCAAGCAAATATCAAGAAATCTTATACATAATTACTTGTGAAAAATAAAAAGGAAAAAAGGAAATCTGCTATAGCATATTTCAAGTTATCGTAAGAGAACATTATTATTTTTTGAGTCATTATTTTTCTAAATTAATTTAAGTCAATCATGAGATTTCTTGATTCGAGTGGTTAGATCCTACATGAATAAGTTAACAACTGCAATACATGTACTTTATATTATAAATCAATAATATTTGAAATAAAATATATTCAGTATCAACCATGGGTGTTTACTTTCTTTGACTCTCGATGTATATTTGAAATAATTGATTTAATTTATCTTTCCGGCTTTAAATTTTAAAGCTTCAGTACATGCAGTTTTTTTAATGGAGCACAACTGATCATCTTCATCCAAAAATTTTAAACGAAGATGCATTTAAATCTCGAGTCTTGTATATAAAAAAGAATCCATTCAAAACGCATATCTTTATTGGTTTTTGAAGTCGGAGCACCCTATCAAGAAATCAGAGCAACATTTAAATCTAAATATAATATGCCAGAATTTCATAAGGTCGCTTTATTAAATAAAGCTTCAAAAATTGACTTTAGTTGCAAACATTTTAATAAATATATTTTGCAATCTTAAAGACTTCGTTTATTTAATGCACTTGGGGGAATATTTTAAATATATTATATATGAGATGTTAAAATAAATCTTTTTTTTTATTTATGAACATTGTCGAAATTTTCTTAAGTTTCAAAGAATTACACAACTAGTAAGTATTTCGTATGCATACAAACACTTACCATTACTTTGAAAATATGAAAATCTCATTATATTTTCTTATATAGCATTATATAATGTTTTTTTTTTGCAATATAACAGTAAAAAAAAAAGAAGAAGTAGAAACTTGATGTAAAATATATGATGCAAACTTTTTCATTTTGCAATCGTTTAATGCTATTAGAAGATACTGCAGGGCTTATATAATATTTTGTAATGACCGCGGTGGCCTGGTCTTAAGGACTCGGCTTCTGAGTAGTAGGTTTTCAGGTTCGAGACCCGATTCCACGGAATAACCGTCGTGTAACCAAGTCTGGTGCAGTTAAAGTAAGCCAAACCAAACGTCCTCCGTTTAGTGTGGTGTCGAGAGGGGGGTGTCAGCTCAGGTGTCGTCCTCTTATATCTATCCTCAGTTCAAAATGACGAGGTAGCCCTAGTGTTGTCGGACGGTAATATAACTACACTAAATTAAACTACGTTATGCAGGTTTATGATAAACTTTGATACCAATAATTTTACATCATTACCAATCTACTTTCCAAAGCACTCTTAAGAAATTTAAGTTTCAGAGGATTGTAAATTCCTGTAGGTATTTTAAAACGCTTGTGGTTACATTTTTTCTCTCAAATAATGGAATGAACATTTCATATTTTTTCACATTATTTATTTAATCGCTGGATTATTTTTCACTTCCCAACACTAAGGCAAGCTGTTAGGAAAGCAACTAATACAGTAAATAAATATATAAAAAAGACATGAATGGCAAATCAGATCAAAATGTCACACGCTCTGCTAGTGAATGAATTAATTTGCCGATTGAGAACAAACAGTTGTGAGATATATTCCAAAACTATGCAAGTGAGAATTATGAATTTTCTAATTCACTTTTAAAAAATTGACTCAGTAATTATAATCCAAAAACTATCATATTTGAGCAAGTTTGTTATCCGACTGAGTTAATAACTAACTCATAAAATCGATAATGTCTGGATCAAAACATACTGTTTATAGAAATTTGCTTAAAATGCATAATATCAGACATAAGAAAAATATTCGTGAAAAAAGAATAATTAACAATTCAGGTAGAAAAAAAAATATCAGACCTGAAATTATCTATTGCATGTTTTTATTACCATTTTCATCGTAAACAACTTTGTTTTCAAGATAATTTTTCCTTCTCGAACAGTTAGTTCAAAGCTATTTCGGCCCTTTTGTTTTAATTGAATAAAACACTTCCACGATCTTTTATGTGAAATCCCTTCGCTTACCTTCTGTCATTCTGCATTTAAGAATTAATTCCAAAGCTATGCGTTCTTTGCAAAACAAATATTCAAGACATTCTTACTTTTTTTATGCCGAATTATATTGCATTTGACTAGCCAAAAGAAGACAAAGTAACTCAATAAAACAGTCGGTAGAGTCAATTAGGTGCTCTGCATTCTCACTAGAAAGAATCAGTTCTGTTTTTATTTGGAGTCAGGAAAGAATAAAAAAGCACTGTCTGAAATATTTCTTTGAATTCGTTTTCATCTAATTCCTCCTTTATTGAGAATCAGTTTCAATTTTCAATAAGCAGTCCAGAAATCATTGCTTATCAATATTTCTTCATAAAACGTAAAAGAAATCTTCATCTATGATGAAGATGCAGGTAAGTATAAGACTGCGATTGAGGTTAGAATTTCTGTCAATAAAAATTTAGAAATATCGCAATGCAAAGATGAACTAAGGATAGAAGAAATTCTAGATTTAGATTCGCTCTGTGAGGTTCAAAATGAATTTTTTTTCCTCGTAAGAGATTGCCTCTGAAAACATGTTGTCTTATGAATGAAATGTATTCTCTTAATGAAAGACACTGTTTACCAGCAACAATATAAAATAAATTGATTAATTGAATTTTAGAATATTTATTACTTACCGATTATAAATTATTTATTGATAACATTATACTTACATATTTTGCACAAAATTATTATTTTTAAATCTCTAGCTAAAGTTATGCAAATGGCAAAGTATGTGTCTACGTCTAAAAGGTCACTTTTGGTCAAAATTTGCAGTTTTTTCTTTTAAACCACATTTATTTAGCTTTCTATATTGTGTTTATTTTTCTTCTGCGGTTCATATAAATGGTGATATGAAGACTTATGAAATTCTAAGTTGTCGAAAACGAAACCGGAAGTTGAGTATTTTTCTTCATTTTATCCAATGTAGGCTCCTTATATCATTAATTAATTCTTTTATTTTTCAATTTATGACATACTTAGTCAACATGCAAGTCACTTAAGTTTAAATAAGTTTTCAGCTTTTATATACAAAGAAAATTTGCAATTTCTGTTTTTCGAATATTGTTTTCGTATTGAAAACATCCACTCGTTTCGTGTTATATATTTATTTTCTTTATTTTTTGAAGCGAATATAGCTTAGTTTGACTTGAACATTTTTTTGTTGTTGTTTAACAAGCGTTTTAAATGTGCTGAAAAAGTATCAATAAAAGTTTCATTGGAATATGCATTCATGGAATTATTTCATGAGAATTTTCAAGATGTAGTTTTTGTTGGTGCATCATATTCAAAGCTCAAGACTTGCAGTGAAAGGAAATTGCCAACAGATCTATTCAGGGTAATACAGGTCTTCCATATAACATCATCAAAATGATTTCGCTCTCATATATGCAGCTATACAAACAGGACATTATAAAAAAGGCTTACACGGTAAGATTAAAAATGCTAATGAAAGCTTCAGTTATCTAATGTGGATGATTATTCAAAAAAATCACGTATTTTGAGCAACAGACTTCACGTTTAGGAGCACCAATATCTGTAATAATATTTAATGAAGGATTTTATGGTCTTCTAACAATTGTTTTCTGAACTGGGAATTACTCCTGGGAAATGCACTCTAAGAGACTTCCTTTCTCTCTATAAAGAAAGAATCATCTCATCAAAACGGCAATCTTTAAGAGCGACAAAAATTGCCATAAAAAAGTTAAGTACCATTAAAAAGAAGAAAAAAAAACTGATAAAATTGTTAACAAGGAATATCCTTTAAATACGGTGCATATTAAAAAAGATAAATAAAGATATTTTTCATAAAACATGAATAAAATTTTTAATTTTTAATAAAATTAATTTTAAATAAAAATTTTAAACGTGAATAAATTTTTTTTGAAGAACTTCTATTTTGAAAACATATTGACACGCAAAACATGAATCTTAAAAAATGATGAATATTTTTTAATGAAATATTGGATACATTTTATCCACACTTTCCTAAAAGCAATAAACTTGGATTTTAGTTCTCAGAGGAACAGTTTTTGATTTAAAACTTCTTAATGCTTTTTGCATGTGTGAATTTTGATAAATTTTGAATTAAGAAATTCTCAAACTGCTATAACTTAAAAGCAACGATTTCTTCTATCCTAGTTCATCGCCTTCACTAATAGTGTAAATATTTTCTGTAGAAAAAGAATTTGTAAATGCTGGTTAGAATTTTTGCTAGGGTGTTTTGCACTTTTCATCAATTTTCTCTATATTTTATCTGAATTTCTCCATTTGACTCAGTTTGAAGTTACATAAAACATTTTATATGGTATTATTCATTGCTTTTTATCTTCTGCATGTAAAACTAAAATTGATAATTGAAGAGTCTTTTTAAAAATTTATCTTTACACGTACACACACCGTAGTTGTTGATGAATGAAAGATCTAATTTGAAATGCAACAACACGAAGTAAAAAGAAACCTTAGAAATGAGAAGGAAAGAAAATATTGTTACGAATCTGTAATTTTGCTTTCCCGCACTAATAATATCATCTTACAGAAGACAGATTTACAATCATCTCTTTTGAATGGTGCCTGGGTGTGAGAACTTGGCGAGAAACTTGACAACCATTTGGTGACGAATTTGGCAACTTGCAGACAAAATGGATAATACCCAAAACTTCGAGAATTTTCCTGATCCATCCATTAAGAGCCGAGATACATCCAGAATGCTCATGATTGGTCCAGAAGGTTTTAACCCCGCACAGACTGCTCCAATTTCAGATGGCTGGCCTTATATAGGAACGGGAAGCGGGGCTAATTCTTCTGCATATAAAATGACCATAGTGAGCCTTTTATTTAACACTTCGATTGTCAGCTGAAGCTCATATGAGTTACTATATCATTCTACCGAACCACTTATCATGTTCAACAGAGGGTTCAGTTCTAATATAGTTTGTTAAGAATTCAGTGAGCCACGTGATCTATCTGGACGGAGCTAGCCGTTGTAAATATCACTTGGTCTTACTGTTGCTGCTTGTATATACATTTTTTCCAGAAACAAACTTGGCCCTCATACGAGAGGGAGTGTGATCTTGGCTCATTGTCTCGAGAAATTTTATGTGTAGTTTTCTCAGCCTATTAGGCTATGGCGTAACCGCGTGCCTTTTGTTGTTGGTGTTAATGAATAAACCACATAAAAGAAAGCCTGTTTCTTCAAGTCATTTCACCAAGGCAATAATCTTCACTATAACGTAAATTATTGTGTCATATAGAAAAGTAATAATTAATTTAATATTTTTTTATAATTAAGGCAAAGAAAGGGGATCGAAATAAATTAGATGATCCAAATGTCAGGTATGAGATAAGGCAAAGGCAACTAGCACGGGATTATTAGACATGGAGACGGCATTTTTGCGACATACTCACTTAGAGTTTGGGAATTTTTCTGCATATGTATGGAAATATAAATACGTCAGATATCTTTAAAATACTCCTTAAAGTGAACTGTGTTATTATTAAGAAATTAAAAGTAGCATAATTGTTTTAAAGTCAAAATATTTCAGGTGACTCGAGTTTTAAATTTTTTTTCCGTTATTTTTTTCCTTATTACCCGATATAAATTTATTTAGTATAAAACTGTACAAGATTTTGTAATTCAAATTAAATACTAAGATTTTAGAAATATTTCTATGCTTGCTTCTTAATTTTCACAACAGTTTTAAGCTTTTTCTAAACTAAATTTAACTTTTAATTATCTACAATAACTCGAAACATAAAATGCATACCTTATTTTCTTTTGATATTTAATCGAAATCTTTATTTAATCCATTTAATTTTTTCAAACATTAAAATGCAAGAATATTTTAAAGATATTTAAATGTAATAATCATTTTGAGGAAAATAATTAAAAAGTGCTTTTTTTTCTCTATGCCTTTAAAATATTCATTTAATTGAACAAAATGTATACATAAGCATATATTTTAATGAGGAAACGATAAAAATAAAATTTGTTTGTCCACTTATGGTTGTTTTCAAGCCCATTGCCCCTTAAGGGTGGTCAGATTTTAATATTTTAAATTAAATTCTTACAATTAAAATATAGATTATTAATTAAATAAATGTTGGTTAAGAATTAACTAAATTTCTAACCTCTAGCTAAGAAATTTATAAATATTCATTCAAGATGTTGCATATATTATTTTAAATCTTTATGAACTGAATGATAAATACAGTATTAGCGGATAAATTGTATTTTATCAACATCTAATTTGTGTCAAATCCATCGTTATGACAATATCAGCGACTTTACAATCGCTGTCATACTAACCTATATATAAGTTCTATTATCTATATGCCCTTTTCTTTACTTATAAAAAAACTCAATGTGTGTGTGTTGGCTCTCTACGGGGCAGACCGTTGGACCTACAGCTACCAAATTTGGTACATGTATAACTAGTAGGTCGGGAATGTGCACCTTGGAGCCTTTTTTTCGAATTTTTAATTAGCATTTCAATTAATTAAAATTTAGGCGAAATTTCGACGTTTTTTCACTATAAATTCCCGAAAATATTATTGCACAAACATGATTTTTCATCAATTTAAAGATTTAAAAAATTAGCTTTCTAATGGTATCAGTGTTTTAATGTATTAGGTTGTTCGGAAAGTAATTTCGTTTTTTCCTGACAAAGGATGTAATTGCATTTTTCGCACCCAATTTCATACTTAAACCGCAAAATCATTTTATGTTTTAAGAGCTGATATAGCAAGGCTTGAGTGTGAAAAAGTGCAGCTGATTCTTCGCAGTAGCTTTTGGATGGTGCCCTTTTAAGTATGGAGAGCAATAAACAGCATTTTCGTCATTTTTTTCTTTTTTGCTGTAAAAGGTAAAAATGCTGTTCAAGCCAGAAATAAATTAGCCAATATGTGTGGAGAAGATGTGTTAACAGCACATCAGTACCAGAACTAATTTGCAAAATTTTTCCTTCAAATGAGGAGGCCAAAAACCACCTCGATCAGTTTTTTTTTACAGCAAAGACCAAAACTTTTATGAGCGTGTAATCATGTTACTACCAAAAATATGGCAAAAGGTATTAGACCAGAATGGCAATTTTATAATTTAATAAATAATTTATTCATTAAACGAAAATTTCTTTTCATTTTGACAAAAAAATACGAAATGACTTTCCGAACAACCCAATATAACTTAAGCTTCTAATTTTAATGAATTTTTAAAGAAATATTTTAACCATGTTTTTTTAGCACGTGACCGGATAAAATAAAAGGATGTGGGAAGTTCAGATTAAACGAAACAACTATTCTCGCAAATCAAATCTAAAGAAATACAACTTTCAGCACGGGACTGGATAAAATAACATAAATATAAAAAGTGATACTTTTTATAAAAATAAATGCAAGGCAAAGGATTCTATAATCGTTTGCAATATCTAAATGATTAATTCAATAAATTATCTTTATTTATACAAGATATGTATTCAAATTCTAGTCCAATGGACAAATTGTAAAATATTATTAATAAGCTTATATATTGTTTAATACAATTAATTTGATCTAAATGAAGTAAATGATTACATTTTATGTAGTTTGAGTCAAACAATGCATTAATGAATAATGAGTTTCAGATTTCTTCATACTTTGCTCTGTGAGCCCTATTTTACAAAATATTTTTATTAATATTTTAAATAAAAGTTGCTACATCAATCAGTATTCTAAATCAATCATTAAAACTGACTGATTTATAAAATTAAAAAATATTTTTAGGAAAACGTGTTCTTTTAGAGCTTTCCGTCCATTTTCTTACAGAAAATATTCATTTCAGGCCAATCGATGTCTGGAATGTCTTCAAGGCTAATGCATATGTGATTTAAATGAAAATTTTAGAACGCATTACGCATGACGAACCACCTGGTCTCCAAAGGCGGCTAGTCTCAAATAATACAAAGTGTCTTTTTCTCAAAAATACTCAAGTGTTAAATTTCTGGCGCTTTGTACAAATCGCTCACCGATGAATAAAAGTTATTGGATATAAACCGATGATGGGAGAACTTAAATGGGAATTTCTTTAAGCTAAAGCTTTATTGCTTAACTCCTTTCCCTTATGATTCAGTACTCTGATGTATTCTAATGATGATTGAGTATGTGCCAAAAGTGGCATTACATGGGTGAAAGCTCGTAATTAAAATTTAAAAAAGGATTCGTTTTTTTCATAAGCTTTTTTAATAGAATTAAAAAAGGAAAATATTTTTTCATAAGCTTGTGTACTAGAAGCTAAAGGCAGCCAAAGACTTAAGAAAACCGAACCAAAAAAGGAGCTAGAATAAAAAGAAAAAAGTGGAGAGGTTTAAAAGGCTCAAACAGAAGAGACTACATAACATTCCAAAAGCATCATTGAAACAGAATTTCTAAATAATAAAATTTACCGAAGTTACATAATTTAAATTTTTAGAAAAAGAAATGAAAAGTGAAAAAAAGAAAAATATAAATAATCAAATAAAAATAAGTTAATAAATGAAAAAATAACCGAACAGAAAAAAAAAATGTATACAATGTCTCAGTCTAAGGTAGATCTGGAATAAAGGCCAGATAGAGATTTTTTTGTAGTCTTTTTTCTTGTAGTGTTTAGATACTGTCCACTTTTAACAGTGCCTGACAAGCTTTGATTAAATTATTGTTCAATTAGGATCCAGTATGAATTCCGTGTTCCCATCGGAGGCAGCTTCTGATACCAAATAAAGAAAAGTAAAGAGAAATGAGATAGGTTTTCTTTCTCTCCTTATATATTTTTACAGTATATCTGGAAAATGAATTGGTTAATCTTAAAAATGGGACAAATGTAAGGTGTAGAATAGTTGTAAATTCAAGTTTAAGGAACCATTTTCCATTAAAATGCACAATAGAATTGCATAGAATTTAATTTACAACGAATTTAATCTTCCTCTTGTCAACTTAAAAAAATACCAAATAAGGAGTAATCAATTATTTTATCTCCATATATTAGTAATAACAATTCGACTGAAGAATT
>JAPMOQ010053318.1:0-26155 GCA_026543055.1 Argiope trifasciata | reverse complement strand
AATAGTTATTGAAAGCGTACATTCTTAATAAACATTCAAAATACTTTAATTAATATTTTATTAATGATCAATTTAATTAATTAAAAATGTATTAAATGCACTATAATATAAAAGTCACCCTTCTAACTTTTGTGATATATGTGCATGTATATTATTTCCGTAGAAGCTAACAAAAGACTCGCTGAAACACCAGTCTGACAAAAAATGGTCTAATATATGAAGAAAATATTAATTGTATATTTGTGTTATGGAGAAAATATTAATTATATATTTGTGATATGGAGAAAATATTAATTGTATATTTTTTAATCAACAATATACTTTGTACATTTGTAGATTAAAATATTTCAAAATATTTTACTCATTGATATTTTTTGGCTTTGAGAACGTGTAAAATATTCAACATTTGTAAGTTTTTATTCCCAATGGAATTAGAACAGTAGTTTTTTTCTATTCTTTACAGAATATATTTTCACCCATTTGGGTACTTTAATTTGTGAAGGTTTGAAATTACCTTGCCACAACATTATAGAATATTAGAATTCGTACCATTTTTGCGACACTTTTACCAGATTACAAACTGACAATCTTTTGCACATAGCTATAGAGTGTAAAGTATGTTTTGTACGTTATAGGGGCACAAGGACATCGTGCATTTTTAGAGAGAAACAAGGCACTTAGATGTATGCGATTGATTTTACATTTAGAGCTGAGGAAAGGAGCTGATACACAGTTTTAAGCCTCCATATATAAATTGATTCCAAGATGCTTAGGATGCAGTTATTAATCAATTATTCATTTATTAAAATAGCAATTTAAAACTTTTATGGAATATGATATTTATTTATGTTAATTACACATTATTGCTTCCAAGCAATGATTATAACTTCCCCTTATTAAAATAATAGCAATTCAGTCCATATTAACTCCACTCTAAATTTTTCTCTTATTTCCTGATCACATTCCAATTTTTCTATTTAATTTATTCAAGAAAAGCTTTTTAAAATGCTGAATCGGCTAAATGCTGAAGAGTTCTCACATTCCGAGTGAAAGGATAAAAACTGCTGACCTAAACAAATATTTTTGAAAGATTCCTGTTTCCCTTGGTTGGTTTGAGCACGTGTAAAGAAAATATCATTGTATTTATATTTTCACTACCAGTATCTTTCACTACAACTATTTTCAATATCAGTACCTCATGTTATATAAGACAGAGATAATTTATTTTTATCCCTTTATATGTCGCTTCATTACTAATCTATTGCTGAGACCGGACGTGCTTTGTCCGAGCCTTCTGGTAAATATATTATAAATATTCCTGGGATGGGTTAAATCTACATTTAAAATTTCAGTTAGTCTTTCTGTCATCGAAACAGCCATCGGCTTCCAAAATTTTAAATATTTACATACACACACACACCAAAAAAAACTCATACAGAATGATTAAAATTAAAGCATCTCTGTATGGGACACCCTGCAAAAGAGTCGACCAACATCATGCCTCTATATTTGGAGGATGAACATTTAGAGCAATGGGAAATTGAATGAAGCAATCAAAATATATTTCAAAATAGTCCTTGAGAGGAAGTGTTGCATTGCGAGCGATATAAGGTAATGAATATGAGACATGATACTAACATTAAAAAGAGAATACGAGGTAAAATTATAATAAACTTTACTGCACAGCACAAATTTTAGTTATTATAGAGACTCCAATGACAGAAACTAACGAAAAACAGCAAACCAAAGTTTCCCAGATGATTTCCAAAGGTCCCCAACTCGCTTCAAGTTTAATAAGTTGCGCAATGTTATAGCATTGATCCACAGCATCATGTAACGGATCGGATTCGATGATGCGTACGTTCAAGAGGATCTGGTTCTTCAAACCCTTCAGATTTCCTATGTTTCCTCGATAAACTTTTTTCTTTTGAGGTAAACCCAAAGCCTCGAAATCAAATTAATTTTCTTATGTGAATGAACCTTTATTTCTGTAATCTGAAATCAACTTACCTTTACCTATCGAAATAATTAAAATATTCTTGAAATATGTTTGAAAATAAACTGTTATATTTTTACTAGAAACTAAATAATGTTCACTTGAATCAATTTTCTATCTCATTAAAAATTACCTTGACATGAAATTAAAATGTCCTTCTTTGTATAAAGGCAAATAAACTTGCTTGCTTAAAATGTCATTATAAAAAATAGTTTTTATATTAATTATATAAATTTTATTTAAAATATTTGATCCAATGTATTTTATTCACAGTAAAAATTTCTGCCTGGCACTAAAATATTTCAAGTGGAATCAAATGTAGAGAAGGATTTGAAAATATTTTGAAAGATGATGAAATGCTTAAATGTTAAATTTAAAAAATCATTTTTTAAATAGGAATATTGAAAATGATTGTGTATGCAAAAAAATTAATATCAGTCATCTAGTTGAAAAATTTTGATTACCATACTGTGAAAATTCTGAAATACTATTTAATTAACATAATCAGTTTTTCTATCTAAATAAGGCATCTTCTTGAAAAATTCAAACACAAATTTTTTGTTGATGGAATAATAAACAACAACGTTATAGAGATATCCCGTTGTTTATATTGGCAACTGTAAATCAGAAACTGTGATAACAGTTCATTCTAATTTGAAAACGGTTATCAAAGGTAAAATTGGAGTGGACAGTGGTAAAATGGTGTCCATTCCTGATTTGTGAATCGTGATTGGCAATCACATGTTTTATGGCCTGGTTGTTTTATAGTTGGCAGATATTTCTTGTTTTGTCCATATTTCGTGATGTCACGATTTTGGAAAGGAAGAATATTCGAATACGCAGTTTAAATATTATTTGTACTAAATCTATAATGCAGTATAGTTTTGTAATTAGCATCCTCCCACCATCTTGCGCATCTGAATAATGGATAATTGTTCCTGTGCATGAACTCGATGTTCAATTCCCTCCATTTCTCATCAACCACACATAATTCACACATAAGCATTATTTTTTGACGAAAAGTCTCAATTAGGCACATCATGATGGTCATATTTCAACCGAATGAAATTTGTTTAATCATTATCGATTACGCTGTTTTGGTTCATCATCCCTGAATAGAACATCCCTATTGTAACCTATTTATATATTTGATTTATTATTTCAGACATTTGAAGTGGTATTTATCCGCACATTTTAGAGCTTAAACTATGTATGCTATAATTTCTTTTATACTGGATTGTATGGTTTTATTTTTCAATTCTGATATTGAAAATTTTATCTTTATATCTCTAACCCCATGTTTGGCGCAACATGGTTAAATGTGACCCTTTTCCCATGCTATTAAACCTAATATAACAATAACAGCAGCGCTGTTTCTGTGATGGTAACGATAACTTCCAGATTTTTCGTATAAGTTCAGTCAAGTGAATCTTTGAAGACATACTGATTGATTACACCTGACACTATTCTAATGACAGTTCTCAAGTTAAGGGAATTAACGTAGCTAAAGTTTAATCTGAAGTTAAGGGTGTTGAATGCATAACGTCATTTTATAGTTAAAATTCTACTCTAAATTTTTTTAAAATATCCGTTATGTTTGTTTATTATATATACAATATGTGTGTGTGTGTGTGTGTGTGTGTGTGTGTGTGTGTGTGTGTGTGTGTGTGTGTGTGTGTGTGTGTGTGTGTGTGTGTGTGTGTGTGTGTGTGTGTGTGTGTGTGTGTGTGTGTGTGTGTGTGTGTGTGTGTATGTGTGTGTGTGTGTGTGTGTGTGTTTGTGTAACTATATATATGTATGTAACTGTCCTAGTAGGCCAATTTACCCGACATGCATTATGTGAATCTTACAATGTTTTTATATTTTTCCTAATAAAATGGAATGTGATAGAAAGCGTGGGAAAAAATATCATGTAAGAATTTTATGCATTTCATGCTTTGCGGAAATTCTATGATGCCCGAAATGTGTCAACTACTGAGTGTTGAATCATTTGTTCACAGTTTATTTAATTCTTTCGTGTGTTTTTTTTCTGGACAATTTTCTTCTAGGAAACTTAAAGCTTTGTCGTACTCTCAGTTTATTATATATATGCGATGATAATGGAATTTTTATGATAGACCCCAAATAAATAATCAAAGTCGTTTATGGGGATGGTATGAAAGACATTTCGATTGCAACTCACTTTGGAGTTATCAGGACGTGGAGTGCCTTGCCAGTGGCTGTTTCCAACTGTGAAAATGGGGGAAAAGAAAAAGAGACCCTTCGCAAAGAGCAGACAACCACTCATACAAGAAATCATGTTCTCTGAAAAGTAATAATTATTTTTTACTTCTTTTTGCCTCTCTCTCCCCTCTGAGAAGGGGGTGGGTGGGAGAGATCGGAATTGTTTGAGGAAGTGTCTCAAAGAGAAAAGGAGTCTTGAGCGATGGGTGCAAAATGGGACAGAACGAAAGAACAAAACGGGAAGCGACTTCGGTTCTGCTCCGATGCAGATTTTGTTCCAGGAGAATCGACTCTCTCGCCAGAAAACTTTTTTCATTCCATCCCTCCCTGCCTCCCTCAATCCCATTGTCTTTTCTTCTTTCGATGCTTTATTTTTCTTCTCTCCCCTTTTGCCTCAAGAAGGAATAAGAAAAGAAAAAGAAATAAATAAAAAGAAAAAAGAAAAGGCGAAAGGTGCGGGAGGAGAGTGAGAAAGGAGTTGTGCAAAAGATTCGAGAGTTCAGATCGATTCGGGCGCGGGACTCTATCTCTTTAAGCCGACGGGGATTTGCTGAGATTTTTCGCCTTTGTTTTCGCTTTTCCAAAAACTTATTCCCTTTTGTTTTACTTTCTTTCCCCTTTCTCTCGCATGGTCAGTGGACTCTCGGACATCGTTTCTGCATTCCTCCCTCGCTGCTACAGGACATTCATAAACGCCCTCGAGGGAGTTCTTTTTGTGTCGGTAAAAATCGGAAAGTTAGTTGGAGCGCACTTAGTTTTCCAAAATGGAAACAGGAGGCATCAGGTAGCAATGTTAATGGATAGAGGGTGATATGAAAATTTTTCAGAGAATTCCCAGTTGACTATATTCCCAACTTTCATTGAAACTTTCAAAGCATAGACTATAGTATTTAAATATTAAAGAAGTTACATCGTTACTATATTCGAGATGAATAGTAGATTTTATTTTTTGTGATAGGGAAAACAAATGGTTTATCAGTCCCAATCATTATTTTATTTCCATTAATAATGAAATTTCGAAATGGCCTTTAATAGTCATTGAAGGCTGTTAACTAATTTATTGTGTAATGAAAGCGAATCTATTTAGAAATGTGTAGCTATTTAACAAAATTCATACATATTATTGTCATTTATAAGCTGAAAACAATTTTACTTCCATTTCAGGACTCTTTTAATACAAAATATTTCATTTCGTGAGTAATTTTTTTCATTCTATCTAAATAAAATTCTGAGAAACTATTCATGGCTAGCACGGGGTTCGACTTAGCTTAATTGGGGCCCAAGGCAAAAAAAAAAATCTTTGGGTCTCCCCTCTACTTCACTCCTCAGTAATGAAGAACCTAGCATAGAACTTGTCTATGGTGTTTTTCGATTCGGATGCCTCTATGATGTGTAGGCCCGGAGTAACTGCCCCGTAGGCTCCTGTCTTAGTCAAACCCTGAGCTAGCAGTATTCGTCTAATAGAAAATATAGAAATTAATCTCAAGAGGTATCGAGAAAAATAAACCTTTAAATAATAAAGCATTTTAATTACATTGTAACTTGTTAAACTTCTGTCAGTTAACCTATTATATCTAGCTACTAATGTGTTTGAACGTTTTCTTTGAAAGTGGTAGAATATCAGTGATAAGGGCAATTTTATTCAGAATTCCACGAGATGTATCAGAAAGAGGCGTTTCATTTAATTGGAAGGAAATATGCCCTTTTCAGTCAAAAGAATGCCAAACATGTGAAAAAAATTTCTTAGAATCCATCATAGTCAATAGGTTGAAACTTTATTAATATGTATATTTTCTTCTCTCATAACCGGTAAGAAAACCAGCTACTATGTAAAGCACCGTAGTGCATTTTTACAGCTGAAGGAATGTATTTTTGAAATAATATTGATGAATTATGTTTTTTCGAATTTTATTCAACAAAATTTCGTATTTCAATATTAGATAAAGTATTAGATTTAAAAATATGATATTTCGTCTATTGCTTTGATAGAAATAAAATTTTGAAAACATAATATGGGGCGTATATTCTATGTATTTGAAGTTCACAAAATTTAAAATGCTACAACATTCTAAAATATTACCAAAATTTTACTATAAAATAAGGATGTTTATGGAATGTATATTTGACAAAATTCTTTTTGGTTATTTTACTACAAAACGATAATACGTAAGTTTGTGGGGGACATAATGTGAAAATATTCTTTAAAAATTTGATTCTAAATACATAACTCTAAGTATTATTATCAAAAATTCTAAATAGAGTTTTATAATAAAAAAGTGAGGTTAAAAAATTCAAAGACCAGTTCAATTCAATTCAAAGAATTATAGTAAAAAATTTAATGTTGGAGATGCTTTAAGTAAAATACTTAGCAGAAAGTTTTTCAAAATGACCTGTTTATTTATTTATTTTATTCAATAGAGTTTATTATTTTGGTTATAAATAAAGACTTAAAATATTACCACATTTATCTCTGAATTGTTTTAATGTATAAAAAAATTACGTAGCTCAAGAAGTATCATTTAATATTCATAAATCTTTTTATTAATATTCTAAAAGCTAAGTGAAATTTTAAAAAAAAACAATAAACGTATTTCAAATGGATATTAATTTTTATTTTTATTTCTATAGTTTAAAACCAATGTTTGGAAGCATTATACGAAATTTTTATTTTTAAAATGTATCTCCAAAGCTATATCTATCTATATATATAAATGTATGTTTGTCAGTGTGTATTTTATGCCTTCCTAAAGTGCTCATACGATTGCGATGAAACTTAGCTTATTGTTTACAACTATGAGATGATTATAGGGATAGTACAATTATTTAAAATTTAAAAAAAGATTTCGAATCTCAACCGCATCTACCCCCAAATAATTCTTCGAAGAGATAATAGATTGTGTAGAAATGCTAAATCGAAATTAAAACTTAATATTTTATGGCTACAATGCGCAAATTCTATGCAAGGCATTCTCAGAAAAAAACAATCCCATCATAGATTATGTGAGAAAGTTTTGGGGAAACCTATCCTGCAAGTTTTAAATGTTAGTTAAATTTTGGTGTTTTTCGCAGTAACTACCAAAAATATTGTAGTACAAATAATTTTTCACCATCTTAATTTTCAAAACTTATCTTTTCAACTATATTAACGATTTTATGATATAAATATAATTTCTATGTTTAGTAAAATTTAAAACAGAATATTTTAATTACATTTTCTAAAATGAAATTTGAGAATTCTGAACGAATATTAAATGAATTCTGAGATACAATAAATAGTTTATTTTATAGGAATTCTGAAAGAACACTAAGCTTTACAATTCTAAAAGAATACACGAATCAAATATATAAAAATGAATATTTGTTTGTTCTTTTTTCATATATTGTCGTACCGTTCATCCTATTTCGATAAAACATAGTCAAATTATTAATTGATTGCACTTAATAATATTTTTGGCGGTAACAACGTGCCGGGTACCAGCCAGTTGTGAAATAAATTATAAATCTGTTGTAATCAAAAATAACTGAAGATTTATTCTGGAATAGAAAACTCTGACTTTTATAAATTAACAAACAAAAATGATACTTTCAAGCAGCTTTATACCCGTAATCAGTTAGTTATATGTAAGGAAAAAATACTTTGCATATAGGACATTTCTTCTCAAGAAGTGTCGCTGAGAGAAGACATTGCAATTCATTTGAAAAGTACAGGGCAAGACTATATCTGCTGCCACTGCAAAAAGAATTTTTTCACTACTAAATAGAATTGTAAAAGCAGGTTACTCTTGTGCAATTCAAAGTGCATAAGAGTTTAAATTGTAACAAATAATATAATGTCAATCACATAGTTAAGTTTAATACTATAGATTTAAGTTTAAAAGTTTAGTTATTATAATTTTTCTATAGTTGTATTGGCTTAAAAATTAATAGTTTAACTACTATAGATTTTTAAGATTAATTACTATAGCTTTCTCCCATTTTGACATATTGGGTTGGCAACTAAGTGATTGCCGATTTCAAATAAGAAGGAAAGTTCAAAATTTCTGTTTAAAAATATAACTTTAGTTAATTGGACACTGCCTACTCTTGTCGATGACCTTTTGCCATCGTTCCTGAAGTGTAAAAATTCCACGTTCGTAAAATTTCTGATCTTAGCTATCAATAAACTGAATTAAATGTGATCTGACATCATCAGCGTTATTAAAAATTTTACCATTTAAGGAGTTCTGCATGGAACGAAACAAATGGTAATCTGAAGGCGCAAGATTAGGGCTATATGGTGGATGTGATGAAACATCCTAACCCAGTTCCAATAATTTTCGGGGAGTGTTCAAAGATGTGCGGGGCTTTGCGTTATCATGGTGGAAAACAACACCCCAACGATTTGACAATGCCGGCAGCTTTTCTTGAATTGCATCGTTCAGTATGGCGAGTTGTTAAATATGCGTTTGAATTGATCTTTTGGTTTTGTGGCATAAGTTCAAAGTACAAAATTCCTTTATAATCCCACTAGACTGACAGCATAATCTTATTTTTGATGAATATCTGCTTTTGATGTCGTTTGGGCTGATTCACCTTGCATCACCCACGATCTCTTCCTATTAACGCTGTTATAAACTATCCACTTTTCTTCACTAGAAATTAGGTTTTTCAGAAATGGATTAATTTTGTTGCGTTTCAGATGCGAATCGCAAATGCTAATGCGTTGCGTGAAACGAATTTCCTTAAGCTGGTGAGGGTGAATAAATCAAGTTTCTTGACATATCGAAGCAATTAATTTTTTTTTCAATGCATTTATGCGACACATTGAGCTTCTCTGCAATATCACGTGTTGTGCTATGACGATCTGAATCGATAATGGCCTTGATATGGGTTTCATTGACTTCGACTGGACTACCAGATCGTTGAGCATTTTCCAATGAAAAATCATCAGAACGAAATCTGACAAACCAATTTCGACACTGCCTTTCTTTCAAGGCTTCATTTCCATATACGGCACATAACTTCTTTTGTGCTTGCGATGTGTTCTTGCCTTTTCGGAAGTAATACAATAAAATATGTCTGAAGTGCACGTCCTGTTCTACCATTTTTAAATTAGGATAAAAACAAAACTAAGGCATTAATAGATATAATTTTTTTTACTAAATTAAAGGGAGAAATCCCAACAATAAGAAAAAAGTCCATCAATTCACAAAATCGGCAATAACTTGGTTGCCAACCAAATGTTTCATTCATAATATGTTTATACAATGAAGTAGGATTTAAAAACGTAACAAAAATATTTTTCCAATATTATAGATAATAAGAATATTTTTATAAGAATATTTTTATCATTATAAATGAAATCTCAAAAGTTCCTAACATTCTGCGGTTCACTTCTACTGATTTTGGGAAGAGGGAGAACTGCAATCTTGGAAAGATTAATGGCGACGAAATTTAAATGGGAAAACAATTATAATGAAATTTTCGTCTCTTTAATCATTTCAAATCTCAGTTTTCTGTCCTCTGGTCAGGCGGAATTTGGCTTTAAAATGAAGCAAACAAGAGGCCTTTTTACAATTTTTTGAATCTAATTTGCAAGTAAGATACCGCATTCAATTTTAAAAAATGAATAATAAAAGTAGTGAGCTACTGAAAATGAATACCAGCATTATGTTATTTTCCCCACAATTATGCATAATTTTTTTTATTTTCATGCGTGTGTGTAAACAAAGAAATGATATTTATATATTTACAATTATTATAACTTTAAAAGGCATATTATACGTACATTATAATTATGATCTGGTATCACAGAGCTTGTGTGATATTAAAATTTGGAGACGATGTTCCAGTGAGAACGCGCCGCATTTGATTACCTGTGATTCAAAATTATGAGGACTGTCCCAAAGTATTTTCCATATAATTTCTAGACGGAACATGAATCTAACTATACTAAACAAAAATTAGACAAATTTCGCAAAAGTATAATTGTTTTTTAGGTTGATAACAAAAAAAAAAGGGAAAGGTGAATTTCTAATACATCAAACTTTGTCTTCATTATGTATTTTAAAAGTACATTGAGTGCCTCTAAATCAAATAAGTACCCGTTGCAGAAATGTAAATAAGTATGCTGATGTTGTCAAGAGTATAATTTAAATCCTAAGTGAAAAGTTAGATATAAAACATTATTATGAACATTTATTCACAGAATCACTCGCATGAAAAAAAAAACATTGGGCAATGTATTATAACATTAACAATCTTCAATGAATGCGGCTAGATGAAATGTTCTAAATTTATTTATATATCTTATTTATTCCAAATCGGATAATCCAGTTACATTGAGTAGCCTAAATCATTTAGGGCAAATTCTTCTCAAATCGCTTAATTTTAAGGCAGTTGTTGGTACTTTTTAGCAAATGTAAACAAAAAGATTGTATGTATTCAAAATATAACAATTGAAGAATTATTTATATTTTTTCTTTATATGGACATCCTTAGACTCATTGAAAGTCTCAATCAGATGAACACTTTTAACCCTCTAAGAAACAGACTGCAATATATAGTTTTGTTTAGTTACATAAATGTCTCTTTTGAAAGTCACAATATGGCTATTTTATGACAGAACACGTGATTTTGAACAATGATCAATGAAAAAGGCGACACTTGAACTAGCACAGTCCTGTAAACTTCCATTCCTCGCCAGTTAGACCATTATTCGCCCCGACGGATTTAATTAAGCGTGCACCAGACCCTCGTATACGACTGTTCTTTGGTGAAATCAGATCTCGAACATGAAATCCATCTAGGCAGCCACCATGTCTATAAACTATAGGTAATATTCAATGAGATGATAACAGTAATTATAGTTTCAAAAGTAATTCCTTCCGAGCGTCTGTAACACAGGAAAGCCTTTTACTTCAGTCAAGTGTTTTTCAATATGGCCAGTACAGGTTGTTAAAAGTGCGATTGTTTCATGAAGAAATAAATGTGGAGTTGATGAAGTAGGAGATCCTACCACTAGTGGTAAGATCTCCTCGTCAGATTTATTACATTATTTCAACAACTTTTCATCTTAAAACCAGGAGACTGATTTTCTTAACAAGCAATTTGAAGTATCCAAAACGCATGAAAAGCACTCAGAATATTTTCTAAGAAATTTTAATTATATTCAGAATGTTTAAATATTTTGAGATAGTTTGGAATTTATCTTCTTTAAACTATCAATGGTTATAAAATGAATTTCGCTCGCTCAATTTACAATGAAAGAATAAATTTGTTTAGTACTTCTTTGAAAAGGAACATTCTCTCAAATCATTCATGTATTCATAAACAAATATATCTGATTGGACGATGGCAAAACTCGTTAAGGTGCTTTAAGCGAAGATAATGAAACCATGAACGGTTAACAAAATCGATCGCTGAAATCCATTTCGGCTAACGTTTTAGAAACTGTACCGAGCATTAAATAAATCGGCAAGTTCAAATGCGATTTAGTAAGAGATAGTTAAATTGCTAAATATAATCTTCCAATTACATCAATTTAAGAAGCTCTTTAGACAGTTTCTTCTTATGGATATAATGTGCAATGCAGTGTCTGCATGCACTTATATTGGAAATTATAGAAAGTTTATGTCTCGATTGCTCAATTATTTAAGAGAATAGCAGTGGGAATTTATACTTTAAAGCTGTTCCTAAAAACTATTGTAAAGTATTATTTAAAAAAAAGCAACTATTATATGAATAAATACATAAGCGATAACTAAGAGAGGAAGTGCAGCGACATTACCCTACTTGAATAACCCATACTCATATAGTGAATGAGAGCGATACGGTGGGAAATTAACAAAAATGTAATGCAAACTTACACAGTGCATTAGAAGTTAGAATGCCTTCTCCAAACTTGCACACAAGGCATATATACATGCAAATAAAAATAAATGAATGGAAAATATTTATTTTGATTACCTCATAAACTTTTTGTCCTGTTCTTTGGAAAAACATTTTTTAAATGAGAAATATCGGGAATTTAACTGTCTGACTGGGTATTTTTTTAAATTGCTCTTTAGCTGCTTTGTTTTTCAAATAAGGTCAAGTATTTTTTAAACAAAATGAACTGATACAGGTTAGACAATAACAATTGGATATAATAAATATCTGAAATGGTAGAAATGAACAGTCTAAATTGCAAAAAACAGGGTATAAAAAATGGATCGATTGTCAATTGAAATCGATGGATAAGCTGTTGGGGGATTAACAAAATTTGTGAAGACGAAAACCCTCGTATTTAGTAATTTAAGAAAAACTGCAAGACATCCATCTCACTTTTTCGCATTTTGAACGCGAAAATTGTCGCTACAGAAAATGAAAAATCTATGAAAGACATAGTGGAAACTAACCATATATATGTTTATTTTCAAATTCCGTGACCACTAGACAACCCTAAATTTCATTATAATTCCAAGTCATAAATATTTCCAATTCCGCAAAACATTAGAAGAATGCCGGGACTTCTAAAAATTTCATTTGTAATGGCATAAATAAGAATAATGTAAAAATTATTTGTTCTAAAATTATTTCTTCAAAAAATACTTATATTACTTGACTAATACACGATTCTTTCATAAGAAATCAAAATCACTGCAAAATGTTTAAACAAATGTTACATGAGAAGCGAAAATTATTTTAGTTTTATGAATAAAAGCATTCGTGAAAAACAAGAAATCATTTGCGAAATCTCTTAATCAAGTTGCATATACTTCGGGTCTTAATCGTTTCCCTGTATTGTCTTCACCTGATTGTGACCATTCATCCCATATACCTACAGAAAAAAAAACGATGAAATCTATTGAAGTCATAGGATAGGTATGAAGATTAGATTTGAGACTTTTTTTTAGGTAAAAAGGAAAAGTGTCTTCTGCTGTTACAGAGACAGAAAATAAATACCTCCAACCAGGAACGGCTTTCTTTGCGGAAGTGTCCACTTCCTTTGCTTTAACTCATATCTTTTTTTTTTTCATCTTTTTCCCGCAAGACTTCAACATTCCAGAATCATGTGAATGGAATTCAATTTTTCTTATCCATATCTTTCTTTCTTCTAATAATTTGGATTTATTTAAGTTTATTTTTACTTCATTCAATAATGTGAATACAGAATTAAGATTTGCCAGTTTCTTTTTGTCCCGCCTTTTTCGGAAGATTTGTAAACTGGTTTAATGCTACATCGTATTCATTCTATTGTTCTTTTCATTTTAAATCAATTCAAATTAGTTCAATAGCTCGTCGACCCAAAACTTTCAAATTAAAACTGAAATCTTGATCTTTATAATATCTCCAATATCCTTCATTTTTTTAAAAACATTTATCAAAGTTTTAAAATGTTCTTTTTTGCAAAATGGAGTGTATAGGGCGTTAATTTATGTAAATTCTGTATTCTAAGAGCTGGTACAAATGACGTCATTCTTTAGAAGATACATGCTGTTCTTGTCTCCTTATATGCTTGCTTGAGGGTAGACAACAGCAGGTGAGCCCCTGACAGTTGAAATATAAGGCATATCTTAACATCTAATGACTTCAAAAAATAAGATACATTCTCTTTTATAGAATTTAAATTGAACTATGGGGATTTTTTTTGTAGCATAAAATGTGCAACTTATTTCAAAAAAATCTGTTGACTATGCCTGGGGTGAGCTCTTTATTCTTAAATAATTCATAACTCGTTTAAAATTATTTATAAAGAAATACAATGTGTGAAAAGTTAAAAAACTCTTAAACTTTTTAGAATGAGTGGCGATAGATAGATAGATAAGATAAATACTTTGCATAAATAGAATTTTAGTTTTATAGTTTTGCCGGCATAAATAGTAAATTATTGTCGAGTGGAATCTTATTGTACTGTTATAATATTAAATATAAATGGCACTATGTTTCATTACGGAATATTTAATCTTTTTCTTAAAAATTTCATCTGAATGACATTAAAAATAATTCAAAGTTAAAAACTACAAGGTGAATGGGAAACTTCTTTTTAAAATGTATGTTATAATTGATGCTCTGTACACCTTATTATTATAATTGTTTTTGCTTACAAACTTTTCGTAAAATGATCAATTGTATACATCATTTCCCACTGTTTCACTAAATTCCACATTCCGCCTACAGGGTCTATGTTTAAAGCGACACCTCCTATGTGCAATTGGTCTGGAACGATAATAGCGAGTTATTCATGGCAGTTCATTCAGATGGCTTTCATTGATCTAATCCAGTAATGGCGGATCAAGACGTATTTGCATGTGAAACTGATAGACGAAGGCAACTCTATTTAGGCCGAATGGGTGACACTTCCATTGAAATGGGCGCGAACATTTACAGACATCGGACTTAATATATTGTTAACACCCAGAGATAGCACGTAATAGCTAGGGAACAATATCGATTGGTTTTCTCTTGTGAAATGGAAAGCATCATCTCCTTGCGTTTGATCTGATTACTCCCGTTTTATATATGATCGAAGGTTAATTTGAAGTAGAAACGGCCGTTTTGAACTCTGTTCAGACGACAAGGATACAACATGATTTGTCACTCAGTGTCATAATTTGATAAAGGATTCATGTCTATCAGATCTGTTTGGTTTAATGAAGGTCATATTTCACAACCCTCAATTAAAAAGTGTTATAAGTTTTAACTGCATGAAATAAAATTTTTGTCCGGGCTTTAATGCCCTTTGAAGGGGGCAATGTGTTCGAATATGTGCGATGAATATGTTCCAAAGTTCCTTAAATAACTCAAATATTCCCTGAAACCTTTTCGTGACACGTGCTGTTGTCTGTTATTTCTCGTTTACATGGGGAGCGTAAGCCTTTTTTCCTGGCCCATTCTTTTCGAATTCCACAAAAATAGGAGTGAATGTGATAGTAATATAAAATTTTCTCCTCAATCAAATTCTAAATTTGACATTTTGTTGGGATATTTGAATGGATGCCGTCCTCTTAGAAAATTTTAGAATAAAGTTGTGGCTATGCAAATCATCATTAAAATCTTATTGTCTTTTAAAGTGTTTTAGAACGGAAGAAGCAGAAATTTGCTGTCAATACCTGCGTTTGTAGTGGGTCCACCCCAAGAAAAGTTCCAGACAATGTCTATATTTACTGTGAATGGAATGCTACGGAGCTATATTTACAGCCCCTTTTTGAAACAAATTCAATAAATAATTTACTAAGCTGAAAATCATTTGAGTTTTTGGAATATTGCAACTATATGATATTTCACTCATATTAATATTTAAAAAATGCAAATCAAATAAAAAAAATGAATAACTATTTTGTATGTCTTCAATCGTCTTCATTTCATTTATTTTAAATTTACGTAAGTATCTCATGTTAAATTCTCCAGGGTAAACACGAGGTAATCTTTTTAATTTAACAAGGATCTAATTTAACAATTTTTTTATATGCTTGAAACTTTTTGAAATTAATATTTATCGATTTTTACTGAACTATATACTATTTTCAAACACATAAAATTAGAAATTACCACACAGTCAATTTTTAATCTAACTTTTATTTGTAATTAATTTTTAATATGCTCAAACTTTCTGAACATAATTAATTTCTCAAAACTTATGTGTAAAAATTTGTGAATATTATGTTAAATTTGTGACATAACATCTTATATTAAATTTGTTAATATTATTTGTAACATCTGATGTTAAATTTGTAAATAATTCAATTGTTTATTTATGAATGTACCAGAGGTCCCGGAATTGAAGGGAAACCCAAATAAACAAACTCAACATCGTTACATTAACATTACATCCTTACCTTATTTCCTGAAAAACGCTGTAAAAGTTTGTTTTAAGGTAGTATTCCAGATGACCATTTATTCACTTTAACCAGGTAAAAAAATCTAATTATTTCGAGGGAAATGTTTATTAGGAACTGTTTATTTCAAATTAAACGATGATAAATAAGCTTTTTTTTTCAATATACATCAGTAATCATGAACATCCTAGCGAAAAAAGATCCATATATTTCTGATTTAATTTTTTTCGCTTTCAATGTTGCTTCAGATGACGGCATAAGAAATAAAGAACACCCAGATTTCTGTCCGATTCCTTCTATACGAAATATATATTTCGTATAGAAGTACGAAAAGTGTATTTTGTATTTCTATAAAATAGACATTTGTCTGGAAGAATTCTCGAGGTATACACACAGTAATTATTCAGTTCAGACAAAGATACCGGATTAAAAAATCCTTTCATAAACGTATAATTTCAGAAAAATATATCAGGAAAAGAGATAAAAGAAAGAACGTACGGACTTTGCTGTACGCACGGAAAGCTGTACGTACTTTGCGTTGAAAGTAATTATCAACCCGCATATACTATATGAAATAGAAAATGCCTTTGAGATGCGAGATAATTTTTCAATAGAACTATGAAATGGCGAATTGTAAGATATATTTGGACACTCTATCAGAATGCAGATTACTCTTTTTCAAAAGGAGAAGAGTTAACAATTTACCACACGTTTTTGCATGTGTTGGAAATTTGCAAAAAAATAGGATTAACTTTATTTTTGCTTTTCTACTTGAGCAAATTCAGATTTGAGACTGTTTTTACAAATGTACTTGCACATTTGAAAAATTTATTTTTGTGAAACACTTTTTGCTACGTCTGATTGCTTTGGCATATCAGAACTACATTTCCGAACTCCACAAGGCCTATGCTCAGACTCAGGTTTTGTATTTTGCGTATTATCGATGAGAGTTAATATATGAAATTTTACTTCGATTTCTACAGCAAAAATATATAGTATTATATCGTGCTATATGAAAATGGAAAATATAGTTTTAAAAGAGGAATTGCAGTCAAAGGTTATATTACGATAATTAGAAGATGTGCTCCAATTTAATGTTTCAAAAAACAGTTTTCTTTTTAACCGAAATTACTTACTAAATTAGATAAATGACGTAAAAAAGCCGATATGACTACTAAATAGACGCTTCAACTAATAGCTGCTGAATTGATATGCTGTGATGTTAGTGAAAAGTAGAAGCTAATACATTGGTCACATACATGACGACAGCAAAATGCTTCACTGGTTACATAATAAAAGCTTTTTTATTTAACATTCTTTCTAAATGACTTACCAGACAAGGAAGACGTGGCATAATGTTGGAAGAATTCTCAATAAAATATAAAAACGTTACATGCTAGGATGTTGAACTGTAGCATTTTTAAACCTCTGTAAATGTTAAAAAAAAGTAATTCATTTCTCTAAAATTTCCAGAAGAGAAATAATAAGCATTAAAATAGAATTGTTACGAAATCTATAATTTTTTGCTGTTAGTTAGATTTTACGACTTACAGATGACGCGTTCCGTTACGACAACCCGTTATTTGTGTTTGAAGAAAAATGACCATACATGTTTGATACTTTGATGCGCAAGATAATTTTAAGATGCTTTTCATGTACAAAGTATCTTAACTTCTATACCCGTAATTATAAAGATCGCGAATTCGATATTTTATGAACTAATAGTTTCAAATTTGAAAAATACTACTGAAGGTAAAATTAATTATAAATTCAATCAAGAAATTCAAACCATCAAAAAATGAAAAAAAATTCAGTTTGCAAATGACCCATTTTTTTTTTAATTTCTGTCCGAATCCCTTTTCCTGGTGCCGAGATGATGTGAGCAATAATTTTGCAGTTATTATAAATATATTTGAAGGGGGTTTCTACCGATTTATAAGGAAATTTTAAAATATTGTATGCCAAATAACAATTCATTTCATGCGCTATGAACTCACTTAGATTTAAAGATATCACGAAATGCTTCTTCAGCTAGTAGAAATTATTCAGTTCAGTGGAAGAGGTCAAAGATTCGTTAAACGTATGTGCAAACAAAGTGTCAATATATATCGTTGCATGATAAAATTTATACCGTGTAATTCAAAGTGTCAATCCACCATACGATTTTAAAACAAACTGGTTAATTTGAATTCTTTCTAGCTAGTTAGTACGTTCCGCATTCCTGCCTCAAAAGAAATAATTTCGAAGATATCATTTGGAATGTGAAATAGCTATTTCTATTTAATTAGGAATGATAGAAAAAGTGATATTTATTTCCTTGTCGACAAAGAATAAATTATCAAAAATGAATGACTTATAAAAGCGAAGCATAATTTTTTTTTAACTTTGCTATTCAAGTACTGAGGTTAGACAATATTTTGTTTCTGACAAAAGTAAAAACAAATTTCTCGGCTGTTCCCCTAGTGAGTTTCCAGGTAACACTGGGCTGTATTAAAAACATAGATTTTCTTCGTCCACTCTGCACTTGAAGCCATTGACCTATAGCATGTGTTGATGTTAATCGAAAATGCAAAACGAATGGGGTTCAGTCGTTTGAAATTAAAAGGCATGTCGATCAGATTAATAGGAATGCGCAGAATGAGCGCATTCTCTCCATTCGACTTTCCGTTAATAATAGTTTCCACGATTCTTGCCGCATATTGGTCTTCTGGTACTAATGCCTGTAATTTGTTAGCACATGAACGTTGTCTTCCAAATCTTGCATGTTGATCTTGAGACTCTAAACAACGTGAATTTGCAATTCGTAAATGATCTGCTTCCTTTCTCACTTGCCGTTCCCAATTTATTTGAGAGACTCGAATTCGATTATTCCTATATATTGCGCTGTAGCTCTAGTAAATGACGAATGTTTAGGAGGTATATGCTTTGACCAATCAATTAACACGACATGTTTACATAACTGAAATATAGTGAGTTAATTCACTAAATAATTAGAAAAATTGCTGTTTCTGCTAATAATCGCTGCCATTATATATAATTTACCTTGATCGGCATCGATGATATTGATAATTCTATTTTGTATGTGCGACATAAACACTGAATAGTAATAGGACTCAGTCAAAATATTGTGATCGTTGGATTGCAAAATCTTATGTATATAAATTTTGCATATAAATGTATATAAATTTTGTATAAATTAAGGGCAGTAAACAGGAGATTCCTGAAAAATTCAGATGTGATGTTCTTAAATCAGATTATTAAGTAATCATATTTATCTAACGTTAGTAAAAATTATGTTAAATTTAAAATAACTAAATTCATAACATTGTAATTATTCAACAAAGATTGATTAAACGCATTAAAACAGATATCAATTCAAGATAATAAAAAATATAGTGGTTTAAGGATAGAAAGTATAAAAACTCTTTGATATTAATTCAGGAAATTGAAGACAATGGACATATTAATTAAGGAAATTAATTTAAGATAAAGGAAATCAAGCTGAAATATATAAAAATAATCAATTAAAACTAATTCATTAATTAATAATTTATTGATTTAAAGCCACTTTTTAATCAAAATTTGAAACCCTACTTGACCAAAATCCATGATGTAATTTATGGAGTAATAATTAATTAATTAACTAATTCTGCCGACGACGGCCAAGAGTTCTGATATGGTTCAGAGAGTTTAATGCCGGAGATTCTCCTAATGAATTTCTACTTAAAATGAAGAGATCTTCCTCAAAGTAGAAGTGGATTATTTAATTTAACTGAAGGCTTCCAGAATTCGAGATATTTTAAAACGTACGAAATTAAAACGAGTACTTTAAACATCCTCATATAATGAATTGCAGTAAATGAAGTCTGGCAAACTCTTCCAAAATCCAGCAAACTCTGTCTTTGTAAATAATTTCCTTTGGATTCTCCAAACAAAGCAGAAGTTAACCGCACAATTGACTCGGAATTTATATTTTTATTACTACATCTACTGCTGTTATTATTACAGCCCTTACCTTAGCTAATTAAAGGACTTTTGCTCAGTCTGCAGTTCGGAGCTGAATTTCATCTAATTAAAGTGCCATCCGAAAGACAAAAGATTTCTTTTCTTGGCTCATTGAACGATCGAAGCTTCCCTAAGCCCACTTCGTATTTATGCGCGGGGGAGAGAAGAAGGGTGTTTAATAAATCTCAACCCTCCCCGTGGAAAAAGATCGTAATTAATCCTTCACTTTGAAAGGTAAAGGGGAAAAAATGAAACTGTGGTGTTAAGTGCGAATGCACTTTGGATTACACCATAATCAAAGGATTCGGGAAATTTGAAGAAGCAGATCAAGTTAAAAAGCTCGGGGGAAAAAATGCTCGAAAATGTATCTCCCTTTTTACTTTTTATTTTCCTTTTTTATTCTTAAAGATGAGAATATAAGTGTTTTTTTAAAATGAAAGTGGGTTTTTTATTCTTTGCGTATAGAAGAGCTTTCTTTATTCTAAAATTATCAGATTTTATGAGATTCGATACGAGAATCTGTTAGATACACAGAAAAGAAAGATATTGAATGAAGGGGATTGGACAAAATATTCTAAAGCTTAAAAAAACAAGAAAAAATATTTTGGAAAGAATAGAAATAATCTTGAGGGAAAATCCAAGAAATTAAAGAATTATGAATTATTTATCTTTTATTATTTTTTTCTTCATGCTGTTTCAATCACATTGATTAAATTACTTGCAAACGTTTCGTTTTGAATAAAAAGTAAACGTATGGAGAAAAGCTAATTTTTAAAAGTTAAAATCAAATCACTTGATTTTTAATTAATTAATTATTTTATTTATTTATTTATCAACAAAAACTAGCACTACGCGGAGCATCCTGCTTAAGTTCGGTTCAATTTATTAGCTGCCAGAAGGAAAACAAAATCAAAATACATTCACTTTGAGCTAACTCATCCCATTTGGGTGTTTGAACATTTAAAAGAACGAATCGCTTTTTTTAGAGTGGAGGTGATACCATGCTCGAGAATGATACTTTTGTAAAATACCGTCAAACCCCTTCGGAGCCATGTGGCAATTTTTGAGGTCGTAATGGTTGACAGCAAGAGATTAGTATAGAATCAGTGTTTTTTTTTGTTTGTTTTTTATACGTATCCATATAAGTCAATAAATTAAAATTGCTTCAATGATTGCCTAAATAATTTAACTAAATTTGTTCTTTGTCAATCTTTACCTAATCTTCTATTGGTATATTTAAATTTTTTAATAATAAATTTCGAATCAAAACTCTGATTCCTAGATGTTACTCTGAGTGACAATCAGTGCTCAAAATCGCAATTCAATCAAAATTTTGTCATGTATTCTAATATATTCTGCTGAACGCTAAAAATATAGACTTTTTCAAATGATTAAGCTGTATTTTTTTTAAAAGATAACAGAATTTTAAAAAAAAAACAGAATTACTGAATGCTATATCCACAGCTTTGATAGTGAGTGTGGCAAATTTAGAAAATTTGAAGATAGAATTTTTTTTATTAGAAAAAAAAAAACAGAATTACAGTAGACAATATCCACAGCTTTGATGATGAGCGTGAAAAGTTTAGAAAACTTGGAAAGGATAAAGGAATTTGTAAATTTATGTTTAATGTTCTTTTTGTATTATTTACCACCAGATTGCAGTGAATATAAAGCAATATTTCGTGTTTTCAAATGGATTATCGGTTGTTTTGTTGATTCAAATTCCTCAGATTGCCAGAGGCATGGAAGTATTCTGAAGCGAAAATTTGAAATATTATGAAAGTTTCAAAAGCCTGCTAAAGAGTTGTTGAATAATGGGAAGAATTTGGATGAATCAAAGATAATTACATACAATGTACTGCCAAGCATTATTTAGGAATATGAAGGGATCAAGCATACCCCCCCCCCCCCTACTATCTAGGATCTTGAGTTAGCAATTATAAAGAACTGAACCATAATAAATCAAATAGATATCAAAATAAAAGGCATAAAATTCCTTTGAACTGAACTAAATAAAGCGTATCCATATACAACATTATTTTTTGTGTATGGATATAGGAACGAATGTCTACAGAGTGAGAAGAAGGATCCTAAAAAATAAAATTAGTTGAAAAGTTGTAATTACAGGGGAATTATTCTCCGGAATGCAGCATGCAAAATTTTCTCTACTTCCCTATATAAATAATTGTTTTTGTATACATCCAGAGTTATTGGAAACAACCAATGTGGTGAGAGGAAAAATAGCTACATGAAACATCCTTTATTAGACAAATTTTTAAAAGAACAAAGAGATGCAACATCTGATATTTACCACCTTTAATTGATTTCAATGCTGTATATGACTAATGAAATTAAAGAGCCATCTGTTAAAAAGAATTACCTATAAAAGTATTAAATGCAGAATCAAGTTTATGTTCTAATTCTCGGAATCTTCCTATACTGAGAACAATTTAAGACGAGAGCAATTACTCTCATGCCTGTGGTTTAATTCGGCTTTGGAAGAGGTTGTAAGAGGCTGGAAATTAAATACACAATTCAAGAAGCTAACTTTTGTTAGTGATAGTGGTTTCATTTGGCGAAATAAAGGGATTGTTTTCGAAGATTTTATCTCACCTGAGAAGGTATTAGGAAAAATTGTTCTAACCATCAATGATGATAAAACAAAATTGAAATTCCAAAAATTAAAACTATGATTATGCTACTTGAAAATTGCACTTTCGTGATTGTATATCAAAGATTTCAAGTTGTAATGAAATGAAAATCGAAAGAGGTTGTTCATGGCTTATAGATTTTTTTATGGTCAAAGAAATCAGTTGAAATCAAAACTTATCAGCAAATAAATGAATCGATATAAAACTGATGAATCCTGTTCACCTCAATGAGTGTGAATAATGGGTGATTAACAAAGAAAAAAAGGACATGCTATAGAATTTTGAAAGAAAAAAAATTAAGGAAGAGTTTTGGACTAATAAAACAAAATAGCAGACAGAAAATTATATATAATTACTAAATTAACAAGAAATCACTTGAAATTGCACTTCAAAAATGTTTACACTCTATTTTATTGGCAGAAAGGATAAAACTAAAGGTAAAGAAACTATGTTTGATCTGGATAGCTAGCAAGAAGAATGCATATCGTGTAGGCAATCGTGTTTTTAACCAATGCTGGCATAAAAAATAAATACCTTTGGTTGAAAAATACGTTTCAATATATTTTGAGCAAGTAACTCTAGAAAATGGTTTCAGGATGCCATAATACCATCAACACTAAAATTTATGATAGAAAATTGCATGGAGAAGAAAAGTATTAAACCTGAACAAATGCTGAAAACCTGGATTCATTTCATTGTCAGAAAATGCTTTGAAGTTTCTCAAACAGAATTTTTGAGAGATTTTAACTGTTTTATTTATTTGAACGAATTCCCTCTTTGTTTCAATTCATTGAACTGCTTCCTTTAATGGTACAGAAAAAAATCTTTAAAAAGGTGTCAAGCTGTGCTAGTTGTTGAGTATAATATACTAAAATAGAGTATAGTACACTAATAGATGTTATGATTTTTGAGATACAAGTTGAATTAATTTCTTGCCAATATGCCGCTCTTGCAAAAAAGCATACCATTTCTCTGCTAACTCTAACTGATTTTCTGGCAAATTTTTAAATTCTGCTAAACATTATTTTATGTAATAATGATAGTAGCTCCATGTTTACACACTCAAAAAAGAGGATTGATTTTTCTGGCGTCTGTCTCTAAGGTAGCAGAGAAATGAGATGACTTATATCTGAATGTGAATATTCTTCATTTAACAAGACAAATTTTTCGCTACAACAAAAAATTTTACTGCAGTTTTAATTGTAAATAAAAGAATTGATATCTATCAAAAATGCTATTAATTATTTTTAAAGGCTTATTTCATATTTAGAAGTATTAAGACTTTTATTCAGATACTAGGGGATGTAAAATTTTCATCATATACTTTTTTTTAAATTATCAATTAAAATCTCTGGCAGTCATGAATACGAATACTGTTCTTGAGAGCATAATTTCAAATAGAAGTATCTGAAATACCATTTCTACTGGTAGAGCGGATAAGCTGATGGGGACTCAATATAGAGGGAAGTTTTTTATGACCATCCTATATAATGACTAGCAACATTTTGATGTTTATTTAAGAAATTGTGATTGGCAGTCTATTATTACTTTTATCTTCTGCATAGAAATAACGTAAGGCAAAATCATATAATTTCTTCTTCTAGCAAGAAACTAATCTTTCTCTATTTTGAAAGTGCTTACGATGCCGTCCTTTATTTTTATGCAGGAACTAATTACTATTGAGAAAGTGTGAGAAAAAAGCAAACCTACGAATCTGGTCTATGATTACGTTGAAATATTGATAAAGGACTTTCCTCTAAAAATACAAAAAAACATATCTGAAATTCCATTTCTTAGTTAAATTAAAACAATACAAAAAAAAAGTTTTAAATGTCCCATACAAAAAAAGAATTAAAAATGTCCCTATTCAATGTCAGTATTCCCAAGAAAAGTATTTTCTGTCGAAGTCCGGACCTTCTTTTCACCCCGTCCCACAGGGACTTTTCTTCGTAGGACCCTTGGGGCGGGGGTGAGAGGATGAGGGTCCGGACGCATAATCGATGGATCCTGGACTCATTATCGATTGAAGTGACTTCTTTCGGGAAATAGTCAACAACAATGTACGGAAATTTTCCTTTCGCGATTACTGAAAAGAAACTACTCGAAAATTCCCAATTCAAGGACGGAACTGTTTACCCTTTAAAGTATTTCTACCAGATATCAAACTATGTGCCTTGTGCTTAAGATGAAGCTAAACTGCTTGAGACACTTATGCAAAAACTCTGGACGTGCTTGGATGTAAAAGTAAATAAATATCCTCATCTTTTGTCTTCATTTTATGCTCCATAACTTGTGTTGCTCCAAAACTAGCAGTTCAATACTTTCCTCTTTCTTAGCACTTTATAACACATATGCGCTTGAAAGATAAGGCATATGTAATTATTCATGAAGAAAAATAAAAGTATAAAAGTAGCTAAATAACATGCAAGAGACAGTTTCTTAATGTATTTGTAATTTTGACATTCCCTTTTAATATATTTTAGATGTGTGAATTTAACCGATAAAAACTCACAGCTTTTTTGTTCTAGATTATTTGGTTGTTAAAAGATTAAATTGATTTTTTTACTTAATATGTAGACAGTTTATTCTCCTTCTTTGAAAAAGCAAACTCTCTACATAATATGTAATTATTTTCATTTATTATCTTAAAGAGTTCATAGTCACTTAAATGATAAACAAGATTGATATGATAAACATTAAAGATTGACAGTACGATAGTACAATAATATATAGTGGTAAAAAATATAAATTTATATAAATAACATCAGAAACTGCTATTCAGCTATGATTTAATAAGAAAATAATTTAATTCCATGGATTTCTTTTATTTATGAAATGGAAACCTTCACCTCTTAAACAGTCATTATATTTCATGTCCTACCAACTTCATTTGGCACTCTTTTAATCCTTCTGGTACGTAGCAGAATCTTGAAACATGAGATCTTGCCTCAGATTACCTCTTTTACGATTTCCATTTTTAGTTTCAACTTCATACCTTTATGATACGATGGAAATGTCACCATCGCTTTATATGCAAATTATATATCATTGAACGACTTTAAATACAACTGCTCTATTAAAAATGAAAGAATTTTTCACATTAAAAAAACTTTTTGTTACAAACTGAAAAATTGATTGATTTTGACTTCATTTGGATGCACAGACGAACCAATTACATTTTGGATTATATTATTTATATTTTTAAATCTTATATTGCTATTATTTCTGCTCAGCCGCTGGAAAGAAATGCTCTATTAAAAATGAAAGCATTTTGCAGATTTTATTTTTTTTATATACAAACTGAAAGATTTATTGATTCTCAGCTTCTGGAACATTCTTTACATGTATTTTGAAGCAATGTTGTAAGTTTCCAAATTTCTATGTATATAATTTTTCAGTTACATAGGTAGGATCATAAATGAACTATACCTTTAAATTTGTCATGCCTTCAATTTTGTGAGGCATTTCGAAGCAAAGACGAA
>JAPMOQ010053316.1:0-17237 GCA_026543055.1 Argiope trifasciata | reverse complement strand
TTATCTATGACATGAATGAATCTAGATTCTGGAGCAATGCTTTCCCGGTAAGAATTATCTTTCTTATACAATTCAATGGCAAAGTTAATAGATATATGAATATTTGTTAAAGTGAAATGTTTTAAAATGAATGGCTTCTTTTTTGTTTCAGCAAAAGATTTCACTGTGAGACTGGCACAAAGATTTCATATATACTGTGAAATATATAACTCGATCACCTATGAATCCACAACCGAAAACCTTTGTAACATTTTATTAAAATTCTTCTTATTAGATATAAATGAACGATGACTATCTTTTAACCTTATCATAGTGTGTTATTTTAACATCCAAGAATGTTAGCTCAGTATTAATACAGATTCATTGAACAAGAAAAGAAACACAAAATATTAACAAGGTATTATGAAATTCTTTTTATTATAGTGCATATTCAATTCAGAGACATGTGTATATTTATATTCAGATTCAGGTTCTACTTTCATACGCAGTCATTGTCCAATTTACTATGAGTATCAAAAGAGGCAATACTCTCCCTTTATTCTGTATACTGCTTTTTACATGAAGTTATCTTATTAAGATGGTAAAAAATAACAAGTGGTCAGAACAAACATCAGATTAAATTCTTTCATCATAAGGAATCTTTTTATGTTCTTCTTCTGGTTAGATAAATTTTAAAAATTCAGATCATAATCAGTTATTATACGTTATATTATCTAAACACGATTAATTTTCCTAGAACCTCCTATTTAATTCCTCTAATTCTAAGTAAATACTCTTCACTTCATTCAATGCAAATGCCAAGATTGGTGGCAATTTACCAGCTATGCAGTCATTGCTTTTTAAAGTTTTTATGGATTTCGATATTATTGTATCTTAATAAGAAAACGATTTCTTTACATATCGAATTTTCGTCTGATCTTGGCTTTATTTATGTTACGACCATAATACGAAATAATAAAATAGTATAATTCTTATTATTTACAGAAATGTGTATAGAAATCAGATGTCTTTTATGGGTTATCTAGTTCCCTTCTTAAACAAATGATGTCAATCAATATGTGAAGGAAAAGTAGCATGTTAACGTTAAAAAATGCACATAATTTGCATTAAAATATTTATATTGTCACACGAAGCTATATACATTTAATAATTTTTCTGTATCTTCATAATTATCTTTCCTTTTAATATCTCAAGAGTTCTTTTTTAAATATTCATTATATGTTTAGTGCAATAGAACCAAAATATGATTGTTGCTCTAATTCTACAAACAAATATTGCTTTTGTGTCTTCTGTAAAAATATTATGCTCAGTTTCAAACTATATTCTGGAATGAAGAAATAAGCTATTGTTGATTAGCATAAACAAGGAATTTCTGGATATTTCTTTTTCGTTTGGATTACTGTGGAGGCTACAACAAGAACTTCAATATCTGTAATTCATCAATAGAACTTCAATATCTGTAATTCATCAATAGAATTTCAATATCTGTAATTCATCAATAGAACTTCAATATCTGTAATTCATCAATAGAACTTCAGTATCTGTAATTCATCAATAGAACTTCAGTATCTGTAATTCATCAATAGAACTTCAATATCTGTAATTCATCAATAGAACTTCAATATCATCCTTTTCAATTCTAAAACGTTAGAGTTATCTTCACTTATTATATATTAAAAATGTTCATACTTTCTTCATCCAGAATATAATTCTGAGCTATTGTCTTGTGACATATGGTTTGAACCTGTCTGCTGTCAGCCTTGTTTTTTGATTAGATTTATAGTTTTAAAAACAAGAGTAAAAAATCGAATATATTATTAATATTAAATAATCAGTTTTTAAGAACAAAAATAAAATATTTTGAGCAACCCCCTGTTAAAAAAAGATATTTTTGCAGCACTCAGTAATGGAGATCTAAGATTCATTGGACAAAAATACTCATTAAAAAAAGATTTGCTTTTGAAAGTCTTTTCTGTAGGAACTTTTTTTGGAGATATTCAAAAATTCCAGCTGCAAATCGTTAATTATAAGTCTAAATAATCCGTATTATATGAATCATATTTCCAGGCCATTTTTGTTTTTATCATAAAATTACATAAGAATATTTTGACAATTATTTTTATTCACTACTGTCAGAAGTCGTATCAACTGCTTAATCCAGTTATTTCAGAATTATTCAAAAACTAGTCAATTAAGATCACTAATTAAATATTGTAAACTATATTTAATTACAAAATATCAATCATGCAGATAAATACTGAAAATTGATTTATCTGAAAGGGAAATATCGTATGAAATTCCATAATTACACAGTTTTTTAATATTGAAGAAAAAATATAGCTAGGTGTTACTTATCGCAATTAATGTTTTAAACAAGCATTTTGAAATATTGAAATAAATTGGCAATGCACTGAGACTGTTTAAAAAAATTAAATCGCTTTTAAGTAATTTCAAGAAATAATTCACAGTACTGCGGAATAAATTTTTGAGAAACACAAAGCAATGAAAAATATATTAGACGATCACTTTCAATTTATAAAACCAGATTAAAATCTAAGTAAACATGATAATTTAAATTTTATGTACACTATAACGAAATAATCGAAAAAACAATCATATTCTCTGCATTTTTAATCAATGTATTTGGTAATGTCTTCCTAAACACAAAGAAAAACTCTGTTAGAGATCTTAAGACTGCGATAAGTGACACCTGTTACAATATATTCTTTTGATACTTGGAATGTCGTAATGATATGGAAATTCCTCGCGGGTTCTCCAGAAATATTTGGCTTAATGTCTAGAGCGGCCGTGTTCTTTAGTAATCTTTGCTGTTACTCAGTTCGAATCTCCCAACATCAAAATAGGTTTACTTTTATTTTGCTTATTTTTTTATTTTAAATAATATTCCGAATTTCATGTCTGTAGTTACTCTGCATTATTCAACACCTTTCATTTTAAGTATAAAATATTTCGTCAGTATATTTACAGATTTTTTCGAAATTTTAACTGTCAAATTCCCGCAAGTGCGCAAAAATCCTTCGTATTCTTAGTATTGTGCTTTTTCAACAGATTCCCAGCATCTTTGATAATTTGATTTTCGTAATAAGGAGGAAATACCCATCGAGTACTGAAGGGTGACGTTTGGGGCTAAATGTTTCTTGTTGGTCCTCAGTTCGAGTATCGAAACCGCAAAACGATTTTGCTTTAATTTTTCTAATTTTTTTTTTCATTTTGAATATCATTCCGAATACTAATTCTGTAGATACTCTGAATTATTCCAGAACTTTCATTTCAAAAAGGAAATATTTCGTTAATACATTCACTTTTTCATTCGAAATATTAATTTACAATTTCACGGACATGTGCAAAAGTCGTTCGTCTTCTTAGTTTTTGACTTTTTCACCAGATTAACAGTCTTTGATTATTGGATTACCTTATGAAGAAGGAAAACCCCTTTGGGATCTGATGGAATATCTGGATTGTTGGCTAGAGCAGTAAATGTCTTAAATGTTTTTAACTGGTAATCAGTTCGAGTCTCGAAACAGCAAAACGGGTTTATTTTTCATATTTTCTTATTTTGAATAATATTCCGAATACTAATTATATAGGTTTTCTGAATTATTCCACAACTTTTATTTCAAAAAATATATTTATACATTTATTTGAACTTATATTTGCCAAGTTTCCTCACATGCGCAAAAGCCATTCATATACTTAGCAATGAACTTTTCCACAAGATTCACAGCGTTTTATAAACTTGGATTGCCATATTAAGAAGGATAAACCCTTTGGTCGCTGAAGAGATGTCTGGCTTGGTAGCTAGGTTGGCAGATGCCGTAAACGTTTTTCGCTGGTCCTCAATTCGAGGAACGAAACCACAAGATAGATTTTTTTATTTTTATTTTTCTTATTTCCTTATTTTAAATAATGTTCCTAATACTGATTCCATAGTTTTTATGAATTATTCAACTTCTTCTATATCAAAAACAAAATATTTCTTTAATATATTTACGGATTTATTCGAAGTTTTAATTAAATAGTTTTTCCAGGTCCTCCGTTCGAAACTGGAAACACAAAAATGGATTTATTTTCATTTTTTAAATATTCATTTTCATTCATTTCATTTTTTAAATATATTGAATAATATTCCGAATGCTAATTTTATAATAGCTCTGAATTATTTCACACTTTTAATTTCAAAAATCAAATATTTCGTTAATATATTTCCAGATTTATTCGAAATTTTAGATGTCAAATTCCCTCCTATGCGCAAAAGTTATTCCTATCCTTAACATTGGACTTGCCGGTGTCCTGGCACAGGGGTAGCGTGTCTTCCACGTGATCTGGGTTCGAGGTCCGGTTAGGGCATGGTTGTTACTCTGCAGTTCTATCTGTGAAGCGTGTGAATGTGCCCCTCTGTAAAAAGGGGTTGTGCAAGCGAATGAGTGTGTCATCTTCATTTGAGCTAGGAGTCAGATTTCTGCCCACTGGGGGCTCAGGGGTCTTTACCCTTAGAAGCTACTGCACCCCCTTTCCGAGGAAACACGGTCACATCATCATCAACAACCTTGGACTTTTTCACAAATTTCTAACGTTTTTAATACTGAAAGACACTTTTGGCTCTCAAGGAATATTTGCATTGTTATCTAGAGCGGCAAAGGGCTTAAATGGGTTTTACTGGTCATCAGTTCAAATCTCAAAATGAATTTATTTTACAACAAAAAAAAAACAACAAAAACAACAAAATAAATTTATTTTTATTTGCATATTTTTTTTATATTTTAAATAATATTCCGAATATTAATTCCATAGTTACTCTGAATTATTTCAAACCTTTCATTTCAAATACAAAATATTTCTTTAATATATTTACATATTATTTCGAAATTTTAGTAGTGAAATTCCGCACATGCTCAAAAGTCTTTCGTATTCTTAACAATGGACCTTTGCACCAGATTCACAGTTTCTTTGATACTTGTATCGCCATATTAATAATGAAAGACTCCTAGGGTTTTTAGGGAATAAAGGGTTTGTTGGCTAGAGCAGCAGAGAGCTTAACTGATTTTTGATGGTCCTCAGTTCGAGTCAAAATCACAAAATAGATGGGTATTTTTACCACTTTGAATAATATTTCGGATACTACTACTATAGTCACTGTGTATTATTCCATACCTTTTACTTCAAAAATAAAATATTTTGTTAATATATTTACGGATTTATTCGAAATTTTATTTGTCAAGTTTCCGCTCATGCGCAAAAGTGACTTCTGATTTTAGCATCGAGATTCTTCACCAGATTCTCAGCGTCTTTTATACTTGGAATGTCGTATTAAGATGAAAGAACATCTCGAACTTTTTAAAACATATGGTTGGGTGGCTAGAGTGGCAGAGTGCTTACGGTTTTTGTTTATTGCTCCTCAGTTCTAGTCTCGAAACCACAAAATGGATTTTTTTCTCATTTTTTATTTACTTTGTATAATATTCGGGATACTACTACTATAATTACTCTGTATTATTACAAAACTTTTTTTTCGAAATCAAATATTTCCTTGATATATTTATGGATTTATTCGAAGTTTTAATTGTCAAGTTCCCGTACATGGGCAAAAGACATTCGTATACGTAGCATTGTTCTTTTTCATCAGATTTCCAGCATGTTTGATACTTGCATTGTCGTACTAATAAGGAAAGACCTTCAACTGGCTGTCAAGGAATATGCGACTTGATTGCTAGACCGGCAGATGACATAATATTTTTTCTATTCGTCAGTTGGAGTCTCGAAACCTCAAAATGGATTTATATTTATTTGTCTAATTTTTTTATTTTGATTAATACTCCGTGTTCTGATTCTATAGTTACTCTTAATCCCATGCTATTTATTTCAAAAATAAAATATTTCATTATTTTATTTAGGGATTTATTCGAAATTTTATTTGTTAAATCATGCTCAAGCGTAAATGACATACATATTTTTAACACTGGACCCTTTCATCAGATTCTCAGAGCTTTTGATACTTGTCATGTTAATAAGAAAAGACTTCAGGGGGTTGTTGAGGAATATGTTACTTGGTGGCTAGAGCTGCAGAGGGCTTAAATAGTTTCGCTGGTCCTCAGTTCGAAACCACAAAATGGGTTTCTTTATATGTAGATATATTTTACTTTTAATAATATTAAGGATTTTATTTTATTTTTCTATTTTTTTAGTTACTCTGAATTTTTCCATACCTTTAATTTCAAAAATGAAATATTTCGTCAATATATTTAGGATTTATTCGAAATTTTATTTGTCAAGTTTCCTCACATGCGCAAAAGTCATTCCTATTCTTATCAATGGACATTTTCACCTGATTTCCAGCGTCTTTGAGATTTGGATTGTTGTATTAAGAAGAAAAATTCTAGTTAGCTGTGAAGGAGTATCTGACTTTGGGGGCAAGAGCGCCAGAGAGCTCCACAGATTTTTTCTGGTCCTCAGTTCCAGTCCCGAAACCTCGAAATGGGTTTATTAATTATTTTTCTTATTTTTTTTAAATTTTGAATGATGTTCAGAATATTTAATCTATAGTTACTCTGAATTATTCAGAACCTTTTATTTCAAAAGTAAAATATTTGATTGATATATTTACGGGTTTATTCGAAATTTCATTTGTCAAGTTCCCGCATATGCACAAAAGTCATTCGTATTCTTAGCATTCGGATATTTCATCAGATTCCTAGTCTTAGATAATTGAATCGGCACAATCCTACCTATAATACGAGGAATGGTTGCCAAGTCGAAAATCGCCCCAGAATCAATAAACTCCGGTAAACTTGGAGGTATGGGGTTTTTGGCCACGAGGAATCGATTGGCGCCGGTTTTGAAGCGCTACGGTCGAGCAGTTTGGAGTTACAGATAGGATATTTTCAAACTTTATTAGTTCGCCATAATGACTATAGATGGCAGCACTTAAATTTTCTTTGTCTATTGCCTAATAGGTTTCAAGCGGTAACGTGCTGCCATCTATAGCCAATATGGCGAACCAATAAAGTTTGATGACCACACGATTATTTTTAAATCACAAAATTAAGGTAAAACAAATATAAAAGAAAAAAATAAGGATAACTTTGATATTTTTACTAAATTTTCTTTTAAAAAAGTACGATTCTAATTCCACTGCTTTTTATTAAGGGAAATTTGTTAATGAAATTTTGAATTTAGCGCTCGTTCGTTAACTAAAAAGATTCGTTCTTTTTGATTCGTTCAAAATTCCAATTTACAAATATTTGAATTTCCAAAAAAGCATTTAAGGAACTGATTTCGATTTCAAATCACCGTCAACAAAGTGCGACATTTCAACATTCATCAGATTTCAAGCTACATTTTCAACATGCAGAACGCACCTCTACATGAAATTCTTCAAGGAGCCGGAATTTTGGAACAACAAGCGATCAACTCAATTCTACCCACAAATGGACAACTAGAAGATACCGTCATTGTCAGAATGCTTCTCCATTACGCCGAACAAGCTTACCCGACCGTCAAAGTTGCCGTACTTCACCCTGAATTTGTCGCACGCTTCTACGTTACAACAGCGGATGGCGCTTATGAAGGAATGGCTCTTCTCAACGATATCAGCGACCAAAACAAGGCTTTCAACTATCTATACGGCGTTCAACAAGGATTCGATGTGCTACTCATTCCCATTCACAAGAGAGCTCAAATGGATAGAGGTGAGCACTGGCTGCTTGGAATTTACGAAGCAAGCTATGGAGAACGTCAACTATTAATATGCGATCCAGTCGACAACCCGCTGCCCATCGATGCTGTTTTGAGAAAAATACTGCGACACGTTTTGATTACCGTTGTTACGAATGAAAAGCTGAAAGGATGCATCGTGAACTTTTCAAACTTTACCTTAGTATAGAATAGTTCCCTTTTCAAACTCTAACTTTATTTAGAATAGTTTACAATGGTGCACTTTAACCGGTTATCTTTTCACCAATGGTTTCACAAATTTTCTTATGGCATGTATTGTTTTGATAAATCACAATTGAAAATTTAAATCTTCGAGTTAGTTTCGATACCTGTTTTCTCCGAGCGGAGCTCGGTCACCCGCTGGTATGAAGGAAAAACCACCTCTCGGACGCTGAAGGATTCTGTGGCTTGGTGACTTGAGCGGCAGAGGCTTTAAATGATTTTTTCTGGTCCTCAATTCGAATCTCGAAACAGCAAAAAGAATTTATTTTTATTTTTCTTATTTTTTTGAATAATATTTCGAATACTAAGTCTACAGTTAGTATGAATTATTTCACATCTTTTATTTCAAAAATAAAATATTTCATTAATATATTTACGGATTTATTCTAAATTTTAATCGTCAATTTAACGCAATTGGGGAAAAGTCATGCTTATTCTTAGTATTGAGCTTTTTCACCAGATTCCCAGCGTCTTTGATATTTGGAATGTCGTATTAGAAATACAAAAAAAAAATGTCAAGCATCAGAGACCTTTAACTTATAAAACAAAATTTTTATTCATAAAACAATGAGCTACGAGGGAAAAAAAGTGAAACACACAAAGTTCATAAACAGAATTGAATTTTTCAAATTCTATTCTCAAAGGTGTTTGCATATTCTCTCAGAAATGACACTTGTCCAAAACCTTTTCATGGACTGCATAAGCGAAGAAAATAAATCGAATGTTGGAGTGTAAATAGATTCCTTTTGAGAGTAAAAAAATAAACAAACTAAAGAGTGAGAAATTCAATTGCACCCCTCCAAACATTCTAAGCCTTGTTTGTCGCCAGCCGCCCATAGCCGAAAAATACCCTGAAGCAACAAAATCTTAAGACAGAACAACTATATCTCTTTTGTTGGTTAGAATGCCTCAACTCAATTTTCCGAGAGTAAGCTTTTCTTTCCTTCTGTAATAGCAACTTTCTGTTAGAACATGGCAAACGACTTTTTTTTGTCTTTAATCCCAGAATAGAATTTTTTAAGTTGGGATAACGAGCTTGGTTCTGTAGAGACATTGTTTGCCTTACTAAATAAACCTTTGTTAGGATTTTGCTCTGCTTTGCTGTTTTTCTGTATCTCTTATATTTCATAATCACCCACTGTTTTGCTGACTAAATCACTAGCTATCTGTAAAAATGTTAATATATTGATTAATGTTTCATTTTCCATAAGAATAGAAATGTGATTACAATTGGCAAAAAGAGTTTTAATAATGACGGGAAAAATTCATAAAACAATTCGAGATATTTTCATCTATGTCATAAAAATCTTCCTTTCAAAATGCTGACAATGATATTCTAAAAATATACATTTTTCTTATATATTGAATTTTTATTCTTATTATACTACAAAATAGACATAACAAGAATAAGATATCATATATATGATCAACTTTATTATTTATTTGCTAAATAGAAAGTAGCTGGTATAATATACATGATGGTTATAATTGAAGTTCCACTTTGAAATGGTCATAAAAGAAAAACTATTGCACCAAATATTTTCATATTTGGTAATAATTTAATAAAGGTCATGGGGATCTCTCTTCCACCAAAAAAAGTTTAAAAACTCAACACTAGGGGAGAAATGCTGCTATATGTAATATTGTTCAGCAAAATAGAAGATGAAGACTTTGGTTTAAAAAGTGTTTAATCGTTTCTGAAGCGAGTTACAAAACATATTCAATGTAGTGTGAACCATTTTCTGAGAATACAGTAAGTTAAATGGCATTACTGTATTCTCAACATTAACTTTTATTACATCAAGGGGAATGTTACTTACATGTCAGTGCAGCGCGTTTTTCAGTTCCATCAAATTTTTTCGATTATCACCATAAACATTGCTTTTGAGATAAAACATATTAAACATGCTTTGTAACACGTAGCATATTTTTAACCGATATCTTCAGGTCCTATTTTGTGAGACAAAATTGTATACACTACCACTTCACAGCTGGTCATGAGTTTTTGCACTTTTTTTTGACAGTTTAGAAATTTCCTGGACAACTTTCATATCGTTACCAAATTTGATAGCATTAGGTGCAATAGTTTTCTTTTTAAGACCATTTTAAAGTGGAATTTTAATTATAAAATATATAATACAGGGTGTCTATAAAAGAACTCCGGGGTTTTAAAAATTCATATGTCACTAACTATAAAAGATAGCAAAATTTAGTCGATTTCTCTGAAAAGAGTAGCTCAAAAAGTTTAACTCATACGAATTGGTAATGTTTGCTTCAACTGTTGGCGGCGCTGCAGGGCGTTGACCTTGAAATGATGGCGACTCCGCAACAAAAGGCTCAATGTGTTATTTGGCTCAAAGAAACGAAGTCTGTAGTTACCGTACAAAGAAACTTTCGACGTAACTATGGTGTTAACCCGCCTTCTGATAAAACCATTCGTCAATGGTTCAGTGCATTTAAGGAAACAGGAAGTGTTTTGAAGCAAAAGTCGCCGGGTAGGCCGAGTGTGTCTCAAGAGAAAGTGGACAAAATCCGAGGTTCATGCCTTCGAAGCCCTAAGAAATCGTTGACAAGACGCAGCCTGGAGTTGGGGTTACCAAGATCAACTGTCGGTAAGATACTTCATAAAAGACTACTTTTAACTGCTTACAAGATTCAACTTGTACACCACATCAAACCAGCAGACAAGGTTAAGAGATACGACTTTGCTGTTTCAATGCTAGATACAATTGATGACAATAATGTTTTTTTTTAAAAGTTTAATTTTTAGTGACGAAGCTTCTTTTCAGGTGAATGGTCACGTAAACCGGCATAATTGCAGAATTTGGGGTTCTGAGCCGCCCCTTGAGTTCGTCGAGTACGAACGCGACACGCCCAAAGTAAATGTTTGGTGTGCGCTTATGCATGACAGAATCATAGGTCCGTTTATTTTTATTGAAAGAAATATCAATGGTGATGTCTACTGTGATATGTTGGAGGAGTATCTTTTTCCTCAGTTAGATGACATTGAGACGGAGAAGGGTTTAGTTTACTTTCAACAAGATGGGGCCCCGCCACACTTTAGTTTACGTGTGCGTGAGGCATTGGATACTCGGCTCGGCAACAGGTGGATCGGAAGGAAAGGACCTATTCCATGGCCTCCAAGGAGCCCTGATCAGAAAATTCGTGCTGTTCAACATTTCAGGGAACGAATAGTCAATTGTGTGGCAACCGTCCCCCCAGACATGCTCGCCAGGACATGGGAAAAGGTAGAATACCGTTTAGACGTCTGCTGTGCCACTAACGGGGCTCATATAGAGCTTTACTAAGTGTTAAAAAAACTTGAAAATGTAAGCTTTTCAGTCATGTATAAAACATGTATGTATGTTTTTTATTTCATTAAAATATTTTGCCTCAAAACCCCGGAGCTCTTTTATAGACACCCTGTATAATATTCTACGCACATATAAAAATTAGCCTCCTCACAAGTAATAGGCTATAAAGCATGATAAGGTGGGAGAAAAAAACATAAAGGAATAATCACACATTTGAAACCAAAATAAATTAAGATTTTTCTTTCACCATTTTCAAATAATGAAGATAAACAAATCCATTCTGGATTTAGTACAATTAATACAGAAATACTGATAGAAAAAAATCTGAAAATTTAATAAAAATTTCAACAAATTTCTATTTCTAACATTCCTGCTGTGAGCTTTTATTTTCTATCATCACTTCACTCTAAGAATAGTTCTAATTATATAATAAAAAATCAATGCATTATCTTCAAATATTTATTTTATTTCATGAATTTTCCTCTTCATGAAAAAAATAATTTCAATTATCATAGAAGTGTCAAGGAAGACAAAACAAAAATTCCAGGAAGCTTATTAACTAATCGCTTATCTGTAATTCAAATTCCAAATAATAAATTTATTTTCATTTTGCTGCGTCTATTATGTTTTTCTCAGTTATAGATCGTTTGTTTACGGTGAGATGTTCAACAATTTAATTAACATTTAATAAAATATAATTTTATTATAAATTATTTAATTAATAATCACAAGATCTTTAATTTTGAGTAAACTTTTATCTGCATCTACATGATGAAAATAGTTTCATTCCGTAATGAAACATAAGCATATTGAATAATTTTACTTTTCGAGGAAAATTACTTGGAAAGTTATTTGCATGACACGTTCAAGGAAATATATTTATTGAAACACCAGATTTTTTTTAGCTTACATTGCTGTTAGAATGAAGAATATGGGGAAATTTATTCTGAAAGGATAGATTTGACAAATGAAATTTTTTTGTATCATTCCCTAAATGCTTTCATTGCTGGAATCAACTAGGTTCTAGCCAATCCCTCTTAAATATGAATTTTTTCCATATTTATTTAGATTATTTTTCATACTAAAAATTTATAAGCATTTTTCATCAAAAATGAAAGCGGAGATTAATTCAATCAATCGATTATGTAGTTAAAAATGTCTCATTTTTTGTTTGAAAGCTGGTGTCTATAATTAACCTTCTTCTGTTATAAATTACTTACTGACTATAGAATACTTTGAAAAGCTAAAAAAATTAAATCATATGCAGTAGTTTCAAGAAAGTTTATATTTAAACACATACACATTATTAAAACCATTAATACTTTCTCTAGTATTAATAACTTTTGATATGAAAAATATTTTATGTAAAGTGCAGTGCTTTACATTCGATAAATATTATCATTCTTCTGATAGTTTTTTCAAAGAAGTACTCACATAAGTAAAAAAATGCGGAACGTAAATTAATTTAAATATTGCTTATTAAATATTATCAGACTAATCTGTTGAGATGTTTTTATAAAAATGCGCAGGTTAATATATTTAAATTTAATCTAAATAAAGAATGAATTTTTTTTGTTTAAGGATACAAATTTTAAATGTTTAGTTCATTAGCAAATTTTTTTAAAAAAAATTCAATGTAATATGAATTATGAATGATAAAATTATTAGGGTTTATTAATTAAATTATTGATATTATGCTTACAATTGCTTAAACGATTTCGGGTCCATCAAAGTTGTTAAGAATAATTCATTTCTTTCCATTATATATTGTTGTTTAACCAGGATTACAAAAAAATTAATTTTACGACTCTTTTATTATCTAAAAGTAAACGAAAACTACCTTATTAAGATAATAGGGTAAATCAAATAAAATTATATATTAAATGCACAATCGAATATATGTTTTTTTTTGCCTTGGAATAATATATCATATGTGACACCAAATTGTTAACAGTTTTAAATTCAAATCTTTTGATGTGAGCATACTTCAATATGCCATGAATGTCAAAATCTTAACACAATTTTTTTTACTTAAAAAATTAGAAAGTTAGAAATAATAATAGTCTTAAAACGGGAATTAATAATTAAATGTGTCAGTATAAAATATTTTTTTTAAAGAAAAGAATAAAAAAATATATCAATAAATATTTTAATTCGTAAAAATATGAAAAAAATTAACTGATCTTTATTGAGGAAGTGCATTTATGTAATACTTATGATTTTAAAGATTTATTGAAAACCTTTCTATTTCTTTCATTTTTAAGATCACCCTGCAGAGGTACTATTTGTTTTCTCCTGAAATTAATAAGAATATGGAGAGAAAAGAAAGAACAAACATTAATGATATGATTATTTTTACCAATTTTTCTCCAAAGTATGCCAAATGAGCTCTCCAAAGCTTTAACGATTCTTTTTTGGAATCGATAAAATAACGCAAAGAATCGTAAGAAGAAGTCAAAACTTTGTTAAATGAAACGAATCTGATTAGTGAAAAGTACTTGTTCTTCGAATTTTTTTTTGGTGTGTGCTTGAATAGAGTAAAAAATTTGAAATTTGGAAACTACTTCACTTTTTTCTAAACATTCAAATGAAAAGCTAAATTTTTAAGGTACTATTCAATGATATTTGAAGATTGTTATTGATAACAAATTTTTAGGAAGAGAATAAAAACGATAAAAAACCCCCTAAATACAATACTTCATGATATTTGTAAATTTAGAAAAAGGGGGTTTGACAGCTGTGTTTTTTTGGCAATTAGTTTTATATTCGAAGATTTTTTCACTTTTTATTTATGTTATGATTTGCTATTAAATTATTTAAATTGCATTTTTTAATGTATGTAAACGTTAAAAAACTTGTAGGAATCATTAGAAACCGTTGAAATATTATGAATTATATAGATATTTTTTATTAAGGAATTTTGAAAGTTTATCGAAGTTAAAATTCCAATGTAAATTAGTTAAAGAGCTGTAATTTGCAAATTAACAATGAAAAATTGTGTTTGCAAATCCAAAATCAGTCAAGAACCAAAAAGCAAGAGCTTCTTGGAAATTAAGAAGATGGTATTCTATAAACTGCTTCCATTCCAGAATATAAAGTTTGGCTTTGTATAACCTTTACATACAACAAAAACAACTCATTCAGTACTTGAATTAATTTTTCTTCATATATATCGAAATAAATATTCTAATAAATAATATCAATGTGGTAGTTTTCAGTCAATTTCTTATATGTATGTTATTTAATATTAAGAAATCAATTAAACTATTAACTATGCAAATAATTTAGAATCTAACATCTAAAATTCAGGAGTAGATTATAATGTATATATATATATATATAACTTTGAATTAATTTTTTTCGTAATTCTTTTACTTTTTTCTCCAAAAAATGACACAATCTGTATGAAATTAGAATTTAATTAAATTAACAATTTGATTATCACGGCATTCTAAGAATATTCAGATAGTGTATTATTTACTGTGGAAAAGGATACTGAATTTTCAGTAGCTCCACGTCTGGAAAGGGGTGCAAATTCAATCATTAAATGCAGCCTGTATAAACCGGTATAAACATGAAAATAAGGGAAAAATTACTATAATAGCACAAAAGATTAAGAGGAAAAACGAACAAACGATTTTTCTATTTTGAAACTATGTTAACGATATTCACGATTGATATGATAATGTATTAAGGGGAAGATTAATATTCTAAAATTCTTTTATCAAATTATAACATATTAAAACCAAACAGTCACTAGTTTTTTACTCTCGATTTTCATTATGCATTACTAGTTGGAAAGTGTTTTTTTTTATTCATCGTCATCAAAAACTCAATGACTCATTTGAATTTAACTGCAACTAGCTTTACACGTTATGAGTAGTTAATCATAAATTAACTTTTATTTTTCCGACCCTTCTTATAAAACTGGATTTAGATCCCAACAAAAAATTCTTTTTCAAAATTTAGTCATACAAATCCGTTGAGAAATAAAGTGCTCGTAAACAATATAATTTATTTGCGGAAATTATTGGAATAATGCCTCTAAGACCACGCAGCCTATGACGTATTATGTGAGAAAGGAATATTCATGTTTAATTAATTGATAAGCTATCGAAATCTACCACGAATAATAAGCTCGGACATAATAATTTATATCCTAGAACCGGGAGTAATATTGTTTAATAAATTAGCAATAATAAGTAGGTGAATTGCCACCTTTAATTAGAAATGTAAATTTGAGTGCGGAACTCGATGGTATGATATGTTGCTTTATTAAATGGTCTTCAAATACTAGGTAAAACTAATGTTTAGATAAAATAGATCAATGATAGGACATTAAAAGCTAGAAAAAAAACTTTTTTACTGAAATACCAAAGGAATGTTAGAGTTCGAACCTAGATTATTTTGTGACCTTTTATATTATTTTCACAATTTTCTGACAGAACTCATATTCAACAGGCTTACAAGTTTAACATAAATTCATTTCTATTTTACCAAAGAAAATCTATGCTGGTGTCCTAGCATAGAGGTAGCGCGTCTGTCTCAAGTTCGAGTCCGGGCTCAGACATGGTTTTTCTTCTTCTGTGTTATATCTATGAGGTGTGTTAATGCGTCCTCCAGTAAAAAGGAGTTGTACAAGAGATTGTGGCGAAAGGTAGCTAAGACGTACTTTTGGCCTTAGATGATAGTACTGAAACAAGAGACGTCCCTTCAACTTAAAATCGTTGACTTCATCAGGGAGCTTGACCATGACCAATGACATAAAAAATAACAACAATGTAGAAAAACTATAGGGATATTTATAAGCATGGTCAAAATTCTCAATGGATGAATAAAATTAAATATACTTTGAAAGAAAATATGACAGAATATAATTCAAAATCAAAATTAGGACACTATGTGAGTTTTCTAAAAAGGTTCTTTCAGCCAGGTATCATGTTTCTGATTTTTGAGATAAGCTATTAAAATTTTACTTTGTCCTTACGTATTATGCTTTTGCTCTCTTAAAAACTCGTTTCGAGAAATCAAATCATTTTGCAAGTATGGATGCTGTCAGTGATATTTCTAATCAAGTTTATTGATCTGGTAGTTATTTGTTTAATGTTGCAAATGCCATTTTGAATAGAACTTCAGCTTTCAATCCTAATTCACCATTTCGCAACTTGGCATTCCTCCCCAACTCCCATCTTTATTCAAATAAAATTAAAGAAAGAACTTCGTAGATATATTTAGGAACGAGATTACAATTGATACAAACTATTTGATATAGATTATTCGAAAGTTTCACTATAAACTATTTATACAAAGATTTTGAACAAAATTTTTATAAAGATTCTGTATTAACTCTTATTGAAATTAGTTAAATATACTTACATTTTTTGCGTACACTTATTTGAACTCCATAAAAATTATTATGTTAAGTCCCTTAAATGATGTTCTATTTCTATCTTTGTAGCTATATTTTAGTTGTTCAGAAAATGAAATTTCAAATAATTTTTGAACTCTTCCGTCAAAATATGTATTTATGTCTTTATTATAAGCAAGAAATAAATGAATTTTTTAAATACAGATCCAAAATCTATTCATATTTTGCTTAAAATGAAAGTAACTTGGAACTGAAATAAAATTTAAATGAGTATTGAATAATATATTTAAATATTTTAATTTAGTACAAATTTAAATACATAACCCTAAAATAGTTAGAATTTATTAGAGAATTTGATGAAATCTGGTCATCAATAACATTAAAATTCACTAAAGGCTTCAATGACTTTTCAATTTTCAGCCAAAATTTAATTGCTGAAGATGGAATGCAACTAAAAATGGAATACATATGCAATAGCTGTTTGGAATTTCAAAATTACTATCAAAGAAATTTTTGAAAATGCAGTTTTATTAAATGCTTTTTAGATATCCAAAAAAGAATTATTGAATGAAAACGAGATCAATAATGCATATTAAAGTACT
>JAPMOQ010053292.1:0-42603 GCA_026543055.1 Argiope trifasciata | reverse complement strand
TCACATTTCTATTAAAAATAAAAACGAACGAAATAAAATGATTTTATGTTTAACTATTACTTCAAGTAAAATTTTTATTTTGTTTAAAAAATAGTTTTTGCAAAAAGAAAAAAAAATGTATATATTTTTTTTTCAAATGCAATAATTTTCACGTCCGTTAACATTCTGATGGATATATTTTTTTTCTCGCATGTCACATCCACATAATCGACAATAGCTGATTTGATGTTAGAATGGAAGTCTTTGTTATAAATTAACATCTTACTAATGAACATTAAAACATAAAGAATTTTAATAAGGGTTTCGTAATAATTAAAGCCATTCATAACAGCGTATAATTTTTTACGGCTCTTTTAAGACATCCTCTCTGGCAAGACTTTCTTTCAACAATTTTTTTAAATAATAAAATTGAAATTTTATAACCAGTTAAATATTTATAGAAATTGTTTTCGAGTGATATATTTATAGAAAAATAGAGCTACTTTATCTTTCAGTCGCAGCTTTATCCATCTCGCAAATGTTAAAAGAGTTTTTTAAACAATATTTTTGGTGCCGTGATGAATATTATAAAAAATTATTATTCCTTAGAATTATTACAATCATAAAACAAAACATGGTAAATTGAGTGAAGTTTTAAAATGATAACTCGAGTAAGACGCTTTCTTAAGTATGAAATTATTTTAAAAAAACAACAATTTATTTTCAGAAAGGACAGGAAGTTTGAAGAATTTCACTATAAAAGAGGTATTCAAAATAACAATTTATGTCTAACGAATTATCAAATTTCGCTTCTCTAAAATAATCGTAATACCCCATCACAAAATGGCTAGGCGCATATATGCGAGTTTTATACGTTCAATTTAGATATCGAAAGTTACAGTGCGAAGGAGGAAAGCGCCTACATCCAATTTAATTCGATTAAATATTTAAAAAAAAACACTCACTACAATCGTTTCTGCTTACAAGAAATCGTACAGCAATCAAGCAGGAACTTAAAAGTACACTGGTTTATACCGTTGCACGTATGCATTCACAAAAATATTTCTGCGTTGCTCGCTACGGGTTCAAGGTCACAATTGGATCTGAAACTTGCACGTAAACGATGGGAAGTCAAAAAAAGAAGGCTACTGCTACACTCTATTTAAAATCGAACAGACAAAATGGTTGGAACTTTTTTGAATATAGAATGCTGGAACTAAGCCCACAGGGGAAAAAAAGCGTGAGAGTAGTAGAAGAGCTCTTTGTGGTCGAAATTTTTTTCTATTACGAAATTTTGTAATAAGTATTAACTATTTTCGGCTATCCAATATTATTTTGTATGACTCTATTTAAAGTCATCATTTATTGATTAAGAAATGCTGTTTGAAATGAACAAGTGCATCGCCACGAATCAAAAGATATTAAAGAACATTTTCTCATTTGAAAATATTTCAGTACAACTGTAGAGAAATATTTATTTATTGAATAAGTTAAATTATGCTATGTAATTTTTATGTAATCTCTGTAATTTTTATGACTTAATAATCAGGATCTGAAGTTGGTTGTTTTAATATGAATCAGTATAAACATTTTCTACTACATTATTAGATAAAAATAAGCCATACTAACATACGCCATCATAAAAAGCCATACTAATATCAAAATTTTAAAAAAAACTGCTGAATGTATGATGTTAAATTTTGCATGTCGCAAGTGCAAAACTGTTGAATGAACTGTAGATTCCGAAAACATGTATTTCCCAAGAATACAAAATTAAAAGAACTAAATCGTCAAATTTCAGTTATGTGGCGCCGATATATACTTTGGGAACTTGCTGTTTCTGAAATCTATCCTGCACTCTAAAGAAAGCAACAAAGAGTCAAGTCATTCATATGAGGAAAATTACATGAAATCAAAAGAAGAATGTAAACAGCCTGCGTAGCAATTTAAAAACAAAATGAATCTCATTGTAAATTTTCAGGAAACTTTGTTCCGTATTTTAAATATAGTATATATATTAGAAAGAAGATAAAAATTTTGATCTATAGAAGTTGCTGCTTCGAGTGAGCCATATTTAACGATCAATCGTCTATGTTGATCAAAATAGTAAGTAACGGATCTCAATATGTAGAGAATCCGTCGGTTTTAGCGATCAAGTATTCGCTTTATATATTGATCAATTTTGATGTCTAGGTGATTTGCCATGATGGTTTTATTAAGATAAATCAATAAGATGACTCCCCTCGTTGACAAATAATCTGACCTTTTAAATGGAAATAGTGATATTTGGATCAATGTTGGCATAAATCAGAAAAAAGGAAAAAAAACAATAGAAGGAACAGTTTGGCTTTACAAAAGAAACGGAGAAATAAACAACATACAGCATGAAGAAAATGTTAATGAAGAGAAGTCAGGTGAAAAACTACCATCAGACCACAAAAAATTTATTTAATGAATACTTAATAAGTCTCTATAACTTTTTAGTAGGAGTTAAGAAAATCGAAAACGTATGACTTTTTTAACTCTGAAAATAGTATCGATTTTTCTCTTTTTAATTAAAACGAATGAATAAAGAGGATATTGTTGATAGGTCAGTTTTTCCTCCTGTCCTTTTAAACTTTTAGAATTCTATTTTTTAAAAAGCATTTCCAATGTACTGCTCATTCGGATGTAATGGTTACGTTAGCTCTGATTCAAAAGGACTACAAGCAGCTTCTACTGCATTCTTAGTAGCTGCATTAAAACCATTCACATAGGAGTTAAAATTTCAAGGGAAAACGGAGATTCTTCAAATCATTCAAAGAATGAAAGCTATTATAACGTCACAAGAATAACAACCTTTCAAGGAAATCATACAATCGAATCAATCAAATCCGTAAGATGTGATATAGGGCTTTCTGGAAATTTTTTCAATTCATATTTTTCCGATAATGCACTGCATAAATTCACCAATTCCATATTTTATGAGAGGTTTTCAAATCTGTACAAATAATTTCTGTTCTACATTGAAACTGATGTATGGGGTTTGTCCCGATAAAGACTGATAATAGTAAAGATGATTATCATTGATTTATAATTAATAAAAATATTAATTAGAACTTATTACAAATGCGTTTTACTTATCTTAAAGTAATATTTAGTATCTCCTAAAATAAAACTGAAGTTTTTCATTTGTATCACGACTTTGTTTTTAGGGATAGTTAATAATGATTTTATTTTTATCAAAACTCTGATCATTTCTTCTATAACAGTCAAAAAATATTTTTTGGATATTCTATCAAATTTGAATGTAAAGAATGGAATTCACCATTTAATAAATTATCACTGGAATGGATATTTGCAATATTTCTTTTTCCATTTATTTTCATTTTCTGTAAATGACAAACCACAAACAAGTGATTTCTTATTTATCACTGTTTTGTCTATCTAAGATAGCTAAGTTTTGTGGAAATTTGTGATGTTAAAATATTAAGGAAGTCAAAATATTAAGGAAGCATAACACAAATGTGCATATTGACTTTTGTTAGAAAAAATAATGATAATTCTGCATTTAAAAAAATTATTATTGCTTTATTGATTATTTGAGTGTTATACAGGGTGTCCCAAAAAGATTGAAACGCGCTTTAATTCTTTAACCGTTAGAGAAAAGTAGGTGATGTAATTTGAAAAAATGTTCAAAATAAGATAGGAGAGAAAATTACATTAAGAAAAAAAATCCACCTATGAATTTTAAAAAGTTACACTTTGTAAAGTTTTATACAACCCCACTATGCAAATTTGGTCAATTAGAAAGTTTTTCCTTTCCATCCCAGAAGACCATTAAAAAAAACTGCATAACTGTATCTTTAAAACTTTTTAAATAATAACACAGAAAAAAAATTGACTTATGTCACTTTTCCATACCACTTGAAAGACTTTTTCGTCGGTGAAAATAGGGACCATATCCAAATGATAATAGAAATTCTTCGATCAAAAAAAGATAATAAGTGTAAAAGAAATCCAAAATGGCATTTAAATAGAGTCCTTATTGATGGAGTTAAACAGTTTTGACAACATAAGATTGTAAGAAGTGTAACAAAAAAAAAAAATAAAACGAAAATACATTTAAAAACACACGAATCATAAAGCATTCTCAAAATGTTTTCCATCAACACCAATACATAATTGGGCTCTTCTAATAATGCTCCTGTAAATATTTTGGAGTTCTCCTCCTGTAATATTATTGCATGCATTAATTATCTTTTGTTTAAGGTCAGTTACAGTCAGTTACATTTCTTTATGTAACTTAAAAATAAATAAAAAAAACTTTAATATACACGTATTAGAAGCGGCTAAATTCCAGTTAAATGAAAGGAAAAAATCGTCTGGCAGTTAATTTGTTAGAATATCGGTTTGACATAAATGTGATGAATTTGAAAAGAATTAAAATTCTACCAGACTAATTTAACAGTATTTTTCTTTTTCATAAATTTTGCTATAAAAATCTGTCAAATGGCTTTTATTGATTTTCAACGAAATCTTATAAAATTTCTAATGTAAATTTAGAATACATGGCATAAAATTACTTGTCCCTGATAAGATTAAAACAAAAGACAATTCTGTAACTGCATCGTGAATCTACCGTAAATACGCAAAAATGTGTTTTGTAAATAATATAAAAAAATTTATGTGTTTATAAATTGTTGCAAATTTACATTTCCATTTTGGTATATGGTCACTAAAAACAGCGTTCAATTTTCAATTAGGCATAACTCACTCAATTTTAAGGATACAGCGATGCGGTTTTTTTTAATGGTTTTCTGGGATGGAAAGGAAAAACTTTCTAATTGACCAAATTTGCATAGAGGGGTTATATAAAAATTTAAAAAGTATAACTTTTTAAAATTCATAGGTAGATTTTTTTTCTTAATGTAATCTTCTTTCCTATCTTATTTTGAACATTTTTTCAAATTACATTACCTACTTATCTCTAACGGTTGAAGAATTAAAGCGCGTTTCAATCTTTTTGGGACACCCTGTATAATAGCTATGTTATATAATTTTAATTTATTTATTCTATTTCAACCGATGGTTCAGTTTTTAAATGCAGGTATTTTTTTATATCTGTAATTCACATAAATAAATATTTGTCGGAATAAAATTCAAAAGAACTTAAATGTTTTATATATTATTTTTATTTTTATTTTCAGGAATGTCTCCTGGCGGAGTTGCTGCTCTTGTCATTTCGATCTTTATCTGTTTGGGATTAGGAGCAGCTTTCTATATTTACAGAAAACGACAGTAAGCTTTCGAAATTCTCTAACTTTTGGAAATTATTCTGATAGTTTTATTCTACCTATGTAAAGCTTGATATATTACGTTCGTGTAATAATAATATAATAAGTTTAAGTTTAAACTACATACTGGTAGTCTTCTGTTATTTTGTCATTAATCTATACTTATAATAAAGCTCAATGTGTGTGTGTGTGTGCGCGCGCGTGTGTGTGTGTGTGTGCGCGTGTGTGTGTGTGTGTGTTGGCGCTCTACAGGCGAGACCGTCGGACCTACAGCTACCAAATTTGGTACATGTATACCTTGGAGGTCGGGAATGTGCACCTCGGAGCCCTTTTTTCGAATTTTTAATTAGAATTTGAATTAATTAAAATTGAAGCGAAATTTCGACGTTTTTCCGCTATAACTTCGGAAAATATTATTGTACAAACATGATTTTTACATCAACTTAAAGATTAAAAAATTAGCTTTCTAACGGTATCAGTGTTTTTAATTTATAACGTAATCTTCTATTTTTAACGAATTTTTAAAGAAATATTTTAGCCATGTTTTTATCACGTGACTGAATAAAATAAAATAATGCCGGAAGTTCGAATTAAAAAAAATCTATCATCGCAAAATAAATCTAAAGAAATACAACTTTTAACACGTGACTGGATGAAATAAAAGAAATATAAAATGAGATATTTTCTAAAAAAAATAAATGCAAAGCAAAGGATTCTATGATCGTTTGCAATATCTAAATAATTAATTCAATAAATCTTCTTTACGGTAAACCTGATCTAATTTAGACAGGATATGCATTGGAATTCCGACTTAATGGCATATTTCTATTATTTTTATTAATATTTAAAATAAAAGTTGCTACATCAATCAGTCTTCTAATTCTAATTAAAACTGACTGATTTATAAAATTAAAGAATATAATTAGGAAAACGCGTTCTTTTAGAACTTTCAGTCCATCATCAAAGAAAATATTAATTTCAGGCCAATCAATGCCCGGAGTTACTTCAAGGCTAATGAATATGTAATTTAATTGAAAATTTTAGAACCCATTACTCATGGCGAACCAGCTGGTCGCCAAAGGCGGCTAGTAATTTATAAAAAGGTAATTTTAATATGCATTTTATGCTTCTCTTCAAGCGTGGTTTTACGTGAGCATTGAATAATTTTTATCGGTGTTTAAATTTAATCAATGTTTTATTCATTTTTTTACATAATGTTTATATCTATTGACACTGCAACCTTTCCTCGCATCCGGAGTTCGAAGCTATCACAGAGATGAATGGCATGTTTCTCTTCGTCTATATCTATATCTATATCTATACTCTATTCTTATAATAAAGCTCAATGTGTGTGTGCGTTGGCCCTCTTCAGGCCAGACCGTTGGACCTACAGCTACCAAATTTGGTACATGTATACCTTGGTGGTCGGGAATGTGCACCTCGGAGCCCTTTTTTTGAATTTTTAATTAGAATTTGAATTAATTAAAATTTAAGGGAAATTTCGACGTTTTCCCTCTATAACTTCCGAAAATGTTGTCTCACAAACATGATTTCAACATCAATTTAAAGATTTTAAAAAATTAGCTTTCTAATGGTATTTGTGTTTTAATGTATAACTCAAGCTTCTATTTTTAACGAATTTTTAAAGAAATATTTTAACCATGTATTTTTTTAGCTCGTGACTGGATAAAATAAAAGAAAACAATGACGGAAGTTCAAATAAAAAACAACAACTATCATCGCAAATCAAATCTAAAGAAATGCAACTTTCACACGTGACTGGATAAAATAAAATAAATATAAAATGTGATATTTTCTACAAAAATAAATGCAAAGCAAAGGTTTTTATGATCGTTTGCAATATCTAAATAATTAATTCAACAAATCTTCTTTATTTACGGTAAACCTTATCGAATTTAGACAGGATATGCATTGAAATCCCGATTTAATGGCATATTTCTATTATCGTTTGCAATATCTGTATCATTAATTCAATAATTTTTCCCCTTTTTCGCTTTCTTTAAAAAAACATTTAATATTTTGGCAACATCACAAAAAAAACATTTTTAATATTTTGGAAGCATAACCGATAATTAAAACTGACTGATTTATAAAATTAAAGAATTTTTTTAGGAAAACGTGTTTTTTTAGAGCTTTCCGTCCATCATCTTCAAGAAAGTATTAATTTTTGGTCAACCAATGCCCGGAATCACTTCGAGGCTAATGAATATGTGATTTAATTGAAAATTTTAGAACCATGATTTTAATTACCATGGCGAACCAGCTGGTCGCCAAAGGCGGCTAGTTGAGATATAAAATTCTGGAAGTGTTGCTTTTTCACTCAGTTCCGATTTCCTTCATCAGTGCACTCGCTACAAGTTCATTTTTTTCTCTGTATATGAACATGGTTTAATCGGAGGCGGGATTGTTGAAAAGAACAGTCATAAAAATATTAGAAACGACTTTTAAAACGTTTTTCTCACTTTTTCTTGAACCCAAAATCTATGATAAATAAGAAAATTGAAAATAAGTAATACTAATTAATTAATAATCAAAGTCACATCTATATATATAATTTATTTCAAAATAATTCTTTACATTTATTTTTATTTTAAAATTACATATTATTGTCTTTTTAACTTATCAGCCGCATAAATCTTAATAAATGACAGTAATGAATGCAAGCAAAGTGATTTATAAAATTAGTTTTATGTGCAGTAAATCAAAAATCTGTTTATTAATTTTCATGAGAAAATTATTAAACATTTCAAATTCTATTCAAACATTCAAATATTGAATTATTCTATAATGTATTATCGGTCAACAAGAAATTATTTACTAAAACAACCTCGTGGTTACAAACGTAAATTCATACTACAGCAATCTCATGGACCACTGCTTTCGTTTATAATTTAATTAATTAATAATTGAATAAACAAAATTCCAGTAATCTTTTTTGGAAATCTATGGAAAAGAAATGTGTGTCGTGTTTTTTATAAATGTAGCATACATTTTTTATTACTATTAGTGCAGCCTTCTACTTCTTTATGATGTCTTCATATAATGTTGTCGCTAATACTATCTCAAAATACTATCGCTAATACTATCTCAATACTATTTCTTTGTGTTGTGCCATGAATTTTTCTTGGCTCATACAAATAAAAAAATATTTTTAAAGTGTATATAAATGAAGGTTGCATTATCTATTTGCTCCTATTTATTGTTGATTTTGGAAGTTTGTTTTCAAAGGATTTTATGTTTGCCATTTATTCCTTTAGATTATACTGTAACATGGAAAAAATTAAACAAAATTTTAAAATCCTGTTTACTGATGAAATTTTGCTTAATCTGATTAGTTTTCTTTGATTTTGAAAAGACTAATGCAAATAAATGCTTTACATTTTCTGCAGTTGAAGTTACAGACAATATGCCAATAAACATTGCAATTAATAATAAGTAACACTAATATATATTTTAAAATGCATTTAACATTTCCATTCGATGTGAATGGTAATACACACTTTGTAATTATGACTAATTTATCAAGTTTTATAACATCATAAACAAAAATATGACTGTAAAAAATTCCTCTTTCAGAGAAAAAATTCGTCTCAAAATTTATTATATTACATCTATAATTAGTACATTCTCACTATCAGGCATTTAGTTCATTGAATTCCTGTATTAAAACATTTACATAATACTACTACACATAATTCAAAAAATCTTCTTTTAGGCGCAAGACTAATATAGTATATTGCAATTAATCGAAGTAATGAAATCGAGTTTTTAACATTTACTATAATTTAGGATTCAATAACTTTGCATGTTAATGAACCAAAAAATATACTCTGTTTTAACTGTTCACTTACAGCAAAGTATTTTCATTAAAAAATATTTCAACACTGATAATCCGCTTACATTATCTCCTTTCTTTCCTGTTTTCTTGATGTATTTTGTTTGATGATACTGTATCACTGGGTAAATCGTGTCAAATTTTAATATTTAAGCTGATTAAATAAGGAAAGCTGATGCTTTAGACTGATAATAAAATGTTGAGATCATTTACAAAGTATGTTTTACGAAAGCAATTTTGACGTCACACTGTTTATAAATCATTTGAGACTATCTGTAATTCATTTTTGCTTGGAGAAAGAATTTTGACTGGAAACGTTGGAAAGAAACGTTAAAGATACAGAATAAGTATTTTGATAACAAAGTCATCTATATTATTATCTTTCAGTGTAGATGTATCAGAATCGTTAAATTGACTAGATTGATTGAAACTGTATATTTGTTGAAACTTAGTGCCTAAACACACATTTACATACAAAAAAATAGAGGACAAAATATTTCGAGTTTCTACAAAATCCGTCAGTAAAACTGTGTGGTTTCAGAGTTGCAGAAACTTGAAGACAGTAGAAGCAATTGAAGACGGCTTATGTAATTTCAGAGGGAGATACCATTGGGCCTAGTGTAACGAGTGCTTGTTAACGTTGCGTGCGTATTTAACACGATCTTTAATATTTGAATTTTTATTAACTATGAGTTTATGGTCAAATTTCCTCAAGAGGGATTATTTATGTTCTCTTCAATTTTGATGATTTTCAGATACCTGTGTATAAAGTTGTTTCGAACAAACAATAGTGAATAACGCATACTTAGAAGCTTCGACAAAGACATATTTTCCCATATTAATAAGCGAAAAAGATATGCTTTAAATATCTTTCTTCTCCCAAATTTGACATCTTTAAATTCTGTTTACTAACAAATGTTTGAACAGGCGCAATAATGTGCAGGCACAAAAAGTGATACAATTTAGTTAATAAAGGAAATTAACTATTTAACCCAGCCTTACTTAAAATAACAAAAAAATTACGCATTAAATCCACCCAGCAGGAAGTTTATGACGCTGGATAGACAGCAGTAGTGAAAGCTGACTAGGGCAATCATGTCTTGTTCTAGACCGTAATGCCGAAAAAGAAGAAATTAACTATTTAATTGTCACAAAAGCTTCGTTACATTTTCGAAATCCTATTTTTTCTGAAAATCTACTTAGTTGATAGAATTTCTGTTGAAAAAAAAATGGAATATCAGTTTTATTTGTATTCATTCTGCAGTATTTTGGAATAACATTTGAAATAGCATTTTAACTCTTTTCTTCAGTTCTTAAACAGAAAATCTCAAGAGATGCGTGTAAGTTTTCATGCGGCAAATAATCTTTTCATAGAATTCAATTCATTGAGAAGAAATATGCAATTTCAGTATTTTGACTTTTCAAGAAATTTATTTTCTCCTTTTTAAGGATTTGGAAGCAATGGTTATTTTTATTTATTTATTTCTTAGGCTTGATGGTTTCTCATTCGCAAGATTCGATCTTCGATCTGACAAAATCGAATTGGAACTTGGAACTACACCTCACGATGAACTGGAACCTGAAGAATCGTCTCCGCCTCCACCTGCTACATCAGCAAGCAAGGATGAAAGCAAGGGTTTTGATAATCCAATTTATGGAACAAATGTGACATCCGAGGTATAGCTAATTGTTTTTTAAAGTTATAATTCATCTATATATCTATTCAAGAGAAAGTTTTTGAGGCATTCTGAGCTATGTAGGATTTTGTCTAAATTAAAATTAAAATTTCACATCTAAAATTTAAAACTTTTAATTATAAATGATGATTTAAGATTCAACTATAAATATTAGTAAGAGATGCAAAAATCAGTCAAAGTCATATAGACAAATTATTGCCCGGATGCACCAACCTCAAAAACAAGAGGGCGTCGCTGTTTCAGCGCCAGACACTTTCATTGTTTACTGAGAACTTCCAACAATATTTGACCATTGAGATGGCGGAAGGATAGCCGGCCATCTTGGGGGTGCGGTGGATACTATTTACCGGGACCCCGTTGTGATCAAGAATTAAAATAGTATTCTGAACAATAATAGCGTTTACACGTACTGGAACTATGTTTTTTCCGGTTAGCTCGCTGTGCTTCGACTTACGCTGTTATTGGGCAATGAACGCAGTCATGCCTATAAAAGTAAGGAGGGGGAAGATTCATTTATGAATAAGGTTATTCGATTCAGACATGTTAAGACAGAGTAGAGTGATCTCTGGGTGACAACGGCATTCAGAAGTCGAGAATGAGGCTAGGTTCAAATGGATTTGTAAATCAGCAATTATCAACTTTTTTTCTACATGTAGTATATTTTATGTGTACATCTGTGCATATTTGCTTATAATGTTATTAAAATAAAAAGTAAAACGAAGATAAATTAAGTTGTCAACTCCTAGCAATTCACATTAGTTTACTTCTTTACCTGCCACGACCGGAATAAGAATTAAGAAAGAAGTTTAAATGGAGCAGTCAAGAGATTTCGAAATATACGAAGTTTACTGTATATATTATAGTTTAGTGCTAGTTTGTGAATATTATTAATGTAAGGTAATTAGATTTACAGTCACTTATCTCGCCTATTTTTTAATAGCGTATAGTACAGTATATATTAACTTGATCATTCATTCTATAAACTGCTTTATACAGTTATATATAACCATGTCCATGCCAATAAAATATCGCTCAGGGTGAAAAAAAAAAAAAGAAAATTATCAGAAAAGATAAAAGAACATAAACTTCACAAAAAGTCACAAGTAGATAAGTTTTCTTGGCTTCGAAGTCATTTATGAAAAATAAATTGCTTCAGCATCAGGAATTACAATTCAAACTTCTCAGCCTTACAATGAAAATGTTGAAGAACCGTATGTTTAACATTTAACACCACAACACACCTCCGTTTCTTGAGCTCGTATAGCCCCTTTCCGGTTAGAACCGTGTGTTTATACATATATGAACGCATCAGAATATGAACGAATATAGAAATAATGACGGAAATGACAACAACAATTATTATCAAGAGAGTATAAATGATCATCCTGGTTTATGACCAAATATTATAGCTAAATTTAGAATATTTTGTGTTAAATCTTACCTAAACAAGGAATATTTTGCTAAATTCATTTTCTACTACGTACTATTTTAAAAAAATGCCAAATGTGCAATTCAACTTCATAGATGGTTGATTTATTCAAAAACGCAAGACTCCGTGTTTTGTTTCTGTTGTATACTGTTTTACAAAAGAAAAAATGACTAAGCTACACGATTTATAGGTGACTATAGTAACTGAAGAAATATGTCAACTGTAATACAAGATCATGAGTGCTCTAGTTGTCATTTTAATTCGCTTATTTCTTGGGAAGAATACCTAAAACGACTAAATTTATGTTCAACTATTGGAAAATAAATAAAATTAAATGATTTTATTTTTCTAATTTTCTTTTTCCAGGAAATCCCGAAATAAAAGGATAACTAAGTAATGGAATTTTTTTTATGTTTGATCGAATTATCAAATAAATACGACCCTATGCTAGTGAACATATAGATAAAATAAATTCGACAAATACAATTGTACATCATTCACAGTTAGCGTAAATATTTAATTCCTTGATTTATGCTCTACTTTTATTTTGTATTCCATTCTGGACCTTTCTTTAGTTTACCAGATAAGTGTTCTGGACCTTTCATATTATCTTCAGAAAAATATTCTGGAACTTTCCAAACTAGCCTAAAAGCCGAAGATCTCTCAGCCACGGTTTTCTGAGTTCACATTTGAGCTAATAAATTTGTTTAGCTTTACTTCCTGTGTGTCATTGAGTTCCACGTTAAAATACCTACGAGACAGTATTGTTTGCAATATTTTTCAAAATTAACACTATCAATAAATGATTTCAAACAGGAGCAATTGCTCTTGACTCGGCTTTCAATTTAGTCAATAAGATTAAAACTGACATCCAAAATTTAAGAGCAGACTTTAACACATTTTTTCGATGAAGTAAAAGTGCTAGCACATAATTTGAGCATTTTCCTGAAAAAACGAATTCGAAAAAACAAAAGATTATGCTCCGAAGTAATGAAAAAAAAAACCCTAATGGAATTTAGATGTTTTTTACTACTGTAATTGGTACTGTTACTGTACAAAAAAAAGATTTAAAAGTATATCCAATAGTACTTCTGATTTCAAATTAATCACTGATATAACAACTTTAGAAGAATGTGAATTTGAGAAATGCTCCAGAAACTCTATAAAGTTTTACAATACAAATGAAGATTTAAACCTAATCCAAGAAATTTCTTTTTTTTTTTTTACGGGATTTGATTTTGAATGAAACAGATGTAAATAAAGCACAAGAAATATTTCAATGCATACTAAATAGTAATTGTAATGAGTTATTTTTTAACTGTGCTAAAACTTCTCTTATTATAATAAAAAAGCTCGACCAAATTTTAAATCGGTTTGAATATCTAAAAATTATTGCCAAAATGTTCTTTGTTTTTATTCTATTTTTATAATTATCGCTCTGAACCAAATTCTTCGAAGAGAAAATCAAGGTACTGCTGCTGCTGAAATTCCATCCTCATACCCTTTGTTTCCAACTTGCAAATTAAACTGAATGATGGATTTTTAATCACATTGCCACCGGTACTGAAATCTTTTTTTTTTACTGATCCGTTAATGATACATTATAAAATAAAACAGCTTTCCATTTAAGGGGAATTTCTCGTTCCCTAGTTCATAAGATTTTATGAGTTTCGTCGATACAACTGTACAATTTCTTTCTCTTAAAATCTGCAACAAGGGCCGGAATTAACTTCTGAATTGACACCTAGGCAATGTAGGTTGTGAGGGCCTACTCACATCGCAAATTTCCAAACCAGTTTATTTTAATAATATTAATTCAATCCGTATATAAATTATTTGTAAGAAATAATATTATGATAAACTGAAATAAAAACATTATTTAATATACTTTACCTTCAAGAGAGTTACTTTCAATATCACGACTGCAAGAAATTTAAATTTTAAAAGTATTTTAAACTTATGCATATAAAGTTTTAGTACCATTTCTAATACAAATTTTGGCAAGGCTATTGAATTATGAGTCAGCCAGCCGAGTGAAAAAAATGCCACATTAATATGTAACTTAGTTTGAATACATTAAAAAAATCTAAAAATAACGTGCTGAAACTGGGGTATTACATGATATTAATTTCAATAAATTCGAGTACATATTCATGGTAAATAAAATGAGTCTGCATTAAATAACTTTGCAATTACTACAAATAAATTAAGATTTTCGAAATCCCTAAGTATCCTACTTAGATATTTCATAATGCAAATCCATAAAAATTAAATCTGTGGTGTTATTACGCAATACGGTAAAAACTATCATGTTAAATTCTCTACTGGAGAATGTGCTTAAATGTTAGTTATGAAATTTTGAACAAATTCTTATCTCTTATCCAAATCTTGCAATAATTTTAAAAATGCGTCTTTAGATTTTTTTGTAACGTTTTGAAAAAAAAAAATGTCTCAGAGAGTACTTTTTTTCCTATATGGAGTCGATTCTTTACTGTATAACTGAACACTAGATGTGAATACCAAGAGGGAAAGGATCGTTTTAGAATAAATAATCAATAAATTTGGTGGGTAAATATATAATCTGAATGAAAATATTGTTGGTAGGGAGTTCAAATACATGTTATCAATGATTTATATAACACTCTTTTGAAAAAAGAGTTGTCTTAAGTTAATGTGAATCAGTTTAAGAATTTTGCTATTAAAATTAATAAACTCGTAATTTTTTTACAGAGCATCTGAAATACCATTAGTTATAATTTCCTACAAATATCTGTTTAGATAAACTTTCCTAACCTTTTGTCGAAAATTTAAGTATTATGTTTTTACTACAAATATCTGTTTAGATAACCTTTCCTAACTTTTTGTTGAAAATCTAAATATTATGTTTTTATCAAAATAATTATTTTATTTAATAAAACAAATCTAAACATATTTGTGCATACGTCTGAACCTTCTATCAGCAGGTATTTTAATAATAAATAAATTATGTCTACAAGAAATATTTACCATTCTACAGTTCCCTTTTTGTTTAGCTGCTGTTAAAGTCATCGCTTTCACGATTATTGTAAATAATTAATTGTTTTCATTTGAATTCTAAATAGATTCAGTTTTGTAAAAAATTTTCCGAACAGATAAAATCTCATTTTATTTGCGCTGGAAAAAAACTGACGACGTGCTACATTTTATGATAAAACCAAATAAATTATGCAGGGTTTATTCCATAACATAATATTTTCATCCGCAATTCTAAATACATTATGTTTTGTAAATATTTTCTGAACTGCTTAAATCTAATTTCATTTGACCCGGAAAGACAACAAGCTGAGTTCTATGACAAAACCAAATAAATTATGAAGGATTTATTCATTAACATTGGATACTTATTCTTGTAATTTTTTTTAAAAAAATCTTTTGCTGTATTTATTACTTATTTCTCATTTCAGGCATCATCAGACACGGAAGAATCTTCAGATGTTCGCGATTTTGTGGAGAATCCTATGTTTAAACTTTTTGAGGAATCTCAGTGATGTAATAAAGTTCAACGAATATAATCAAGAAAAAAAAGTTGCATTTATCAAAACTGTTTATTTCATATTGAATTTCAAATGAGTAAAATGAATAGTTTTTAGTAATTCATTCATAAATATGATTACCAATTTGTTTAGAAAAACGATTGTGTAAATGATTTTTGTATAAAATTGGAAGCTTTGTTAAATAGATATATATATAAATAGTTATTGAAGTAACACTGTAATTCTTTAATCACCAATATTGTCAATCACCTCTTTGCAGAAAAGACAACGACATTTCATGTCTTTTTATTGAGGCTGAATACCTAATGATTGGATTTGCACCTGTCGTGTAGTGTAGACACGTGAAAATAACGTAAAAATATTAAATATATGTAGATATGTCATTTCTACTATCAGCACCTGCTTTTCACTCAATACCCGACTTCTTTCATCGATCTGACAGAACACAAAAATATATGTAACTATGATATTTATATTTCAAAATGTCAACAAAGAATAGGTATGTTTTATTATTGAATCAAAAAGTTGAAAATGTAAAAAAAAAGGGAAGAAACTTTGATGCAACGTTCAAAGATTTAGTCATGATAATTAGTGAAGTAAATGTCAAAAAAGTCGAGGTAAAAGTCTTACATCGCTTTATACTTTCTTATTTTAAAACTTTGGGGTTTGATTAAGTTAGTTAGATTGATGATCTTCCTTGAATGTAATATCATTATGGAAAATTTCTAGTGAAGCATATTTTAATATTTTGTGTAAACTTACGAATAATAAGTTGTTTAATAAATGATTGAAAAATTCAATATTTTAAATAATATTATAAAAATATCAGCTGCAATTGTAATATAGTTTAAGTATGCAATCCAAAATAAAATCAAGAATGCACAAAATAAATCACAAACTGCTATAAGAAATGATAATATTATCAAAGGATTCATTTATAATTTTTCATTTGTTGAGTCACATATGTTGGAGAGGGTTTTTTTTTATTCTTGAAAACTTTAAACATTTTTTCATGAATCATAGGAGGATAAAAATTTCAACATTGTAATGTAGAGAAACACATTTAAACTTTAACATGAAGAAGAATGTGATAAATATTAGGGTGGAACACATAAAGGCCATCCCGGAAATCTGGATTGATCGTGTGGCCCAGGCAAGGATCTTTGAATGAAACTTCTTGAGAAATTATAAGGAGCACAGATAAGTAATGAAGGGGTGAAGGCAGAAGAAAAAATGCAAGGCTGAAAACGAAATTTGAGTTCAGGTTGGCAGAAAGTACTCCATCGGCAAGAGGCAGAACTTCACCCTGGGGCACAAGCTGCATGTCCGCCGAGATGGGTCGAAGTCGGTGGCCGAGAAAAGTCTAAGGAACCATAGCAACGGTAGCAACCAGCAAGTCGTGGAATTGCTCCATAACATAAAATTTCCTCTCACGTGGATTGGATTCTTTGACAAGTTGAAATTTTTGCTCAAATAACTATCTTGCAGGTTGATTAAATATAAACATATTTTAGCAGATTCTTGATCTAAGAGAAGACACTTTTTTATTTTTTAACTTCGAATTTATTTTATTTGGGAGACAGATTACGTACAAGGAAGAATCGATGATCAGAAGACGCGACAGTCTCCGTCGCGACACAAAAGTAAAACAGCAAAATCGCGAAAGAAACAGAAATTTTCCATTTGATGATTTTTACAATGAGATTTTCATAGAGTATCCTAAGGCATGTGTAATAATTCAAGTATCTTTAAAAGTATGCGAAAAGAATAAAATATTTTTGTCCCTTCACATGAAGCATAAGAACCTGCTGATTTTTACAGTTTTACAGAGAGCGTGCAGGATTAACCTATACTTATAATAAAGCTTAATATGTGTTTGTGTATGCGTTGGCCCTCTACAGTCCAGACCGTTGGACATACAGCTACCAAATTTGGTACATGTATACCTTGGAGGTCAGGAATGTGGAACTCGGAGCCCTTTCTTTGACTTTTTAATTAGAATTTGTATTAATTAAAAATAAGCGAAATTTCGAAGTTTTTTCGCTTTAATTTCCGAAAACATTATCGCACACATATGATTTTTACATCAAACTAAAGATAACAAAATTAGCCTTCTGATGGCATCAGTATTTTGACATATAAAGCTTCAATTTGTTATTAAAAAATAAACGATTACTGCAAATTAAACATTTAAAAATGTAATTTTCAGCACGTGCACAATTTATAATATTATTAATAAAATAAATCAGCTTTATTTAAGACAAACATGGTTTGATATATAAATAAATATTCAATTCAAGGTACAACGGCTAATTTGTAAAACTTTAATAATAGAAATACATCCATAAAATGGGTCTAAATGAAGTAAATAACTACATAGTATGTAACATGAGTCTATAAATTCTTTAAAAAATGAAGAATGTTTAGCTTTTAAATAAAAGGAGACAAACTTCATTCAACTCAGTCTCTAAAACTGACTAATTAATGAATATTTGAAGATCACTATTGAATAAAAACGGGTCATTTTAAGCCACTTCATCCACCATTCCAAAGAGGATAACCCAATCAACGCCCAGGATTTCTCAAGACTAACTGACCTAAGAATGGAAATGTTGAATATTTCAAACATTTTTATTCAAAACTTCATAAATCGATCAAATTTGATAGCAGAAGATAGAATCCTTCATTTATTTATTTGAAATGTGAAATGGCAAGAATATTTCGTAGAATATGATCCCTTATAACTTAAAGAAAAATTTAATAAAATTTAAATAAAGAAAAGAAAAAGAAAATTTAAACTTTGTAATTTTTTATTTATGTTGAAGGACCAAAATAAAGTAAAAATTATTATTAACATCATTTAAATCCTTTTAAAAGTAAAATTAAAACCTGAATTTTATGACGAATCTAAGTAATTTTGTTGAATAATTCTTGAAGCATGACATAAATGATTCTAATTATTCAGTAGAACACATAATGATACTCCTTATTTTAAAAAATGCTTGGTTTCGGTAAAAAAAATGCTTTTATATCAATTTGCAGTTTAATCAATTCCACTTTAATTTATAGTTGAAATTTTGCGACAGCTGACAGATAATTAGAGAGACATATATTACATTACAGGCTTAAGGTCTTTATAACTTCATGAGTGAATTATAAGACTATCAAAATTTGAACTTTAAAAATATTTTGATGGAGTGGCTATTAAAAGACAAATTACGTAAAGTATTTAATTGACAATGACGATACATAAAGCATTTAACTAATATTTTTAAACAGAAGTAAGATTGGCGAACCAGCTTGCCGCCAAAAGCGGCTAATTAAATGAAAAAGCAAGAACTGGATAAGGAACTAAAAGAACATTTTAGCATGAAGTTAATATTAGCTGAATTCTCTTATTTCCTGATTCGATTCCATTTCTATACTTAATTAATTCAAGATTTTTAGTTAATCTTAGATATTTAAAGTCTCATTGTAAAGCAACACTAGGACTATATTAATTCTAGAAAAGCTTTGTAACATTGCTGAATTGGTTAAAAGCCGATTTTCACACGCTACGCGAGATGGTCTATAAAAATGTCCAAAAAACACATTTTTTAAGATCCCTGCGTTGTTTCCCTTACTTGTGATTGACATGTCGGAAATCCCTTATCAAAACTTAATATTATATTAGCATTGTAAACAATATTTTCCCAATAAAAATATGTTATATAAGTCGAGGGAAAATTAATTTCATTCCTGTTTGGCCATTTCTCTCTCTCTCTCTCTATATATATATGTGTGTGTGTGTATGTGTGTGTGTGTGTGTATGTGTGTGTGTGTGTGTGTGTGTGTGTGTGTGTGTGTGTGTGTGTGTGTGTGTGTGTGTGTGTCACATAGAGGGGTTGACAATGTTCGATGGCTTTCTGACTTTCAGGTCATTCATTAATTAAACTACAAGTTTATACATCTGATTTTGCTAGCAATGAAATTACTTCGTTAGTATTAGTTTAATAATAATAAAAATCATTCTTTATAAAATATTTAAATGTATATAACACTTTAAGTGTTTCATGTTTTTACTATAATCTGAATGTCATTTAAACCAAAATACTTTTAAAAATACCGATAAAATTCTTTATTTCACAATCGTCCACATTTATTTAATTGTTTCTTAAATTTAGAAAAAAATTGGCTGAAATTAGATGAATATTACAAGGAAAAGAAATTGCGTCATCAAAAATAAGTTTGAATTTTACGATAGTATAAATACATTTCTTGTAGAATAATTTATTCTGAAGTTACTGTAGAAAAGCGATAAAATTTTCTCTGTATTCTAATTAATTGAATATGTGATTATTTTTCATACTTTGAAAAGTTAACAGCGTTCTCTCTCTCTCTTTCAAATAATAAATATACAAAATTTGATTTATTTCAACCCAGTTCTTTAGATCTATAACATACATACACAGCAGTAAGAACCTGTATTTATATTAAGAATATATTTTTAAGAATATATTCTCTCAAGATATTGGCATTTTTTCTACCGATTTTCTGAAGATAGTTAGTTTTCATGCTTCATTTGATGAGCAGAGAACACACAACTACAATTTTTTAAATTAAAAATGTGCTTTTAAATTTTTTTATATTTTTGAATGACTTAAAAGGAATTAATTTATCAGTTTTGGATTTTCTCTATATATTGCAAGAATTTTATATAAAAAATTTAACATAATTTTAACAAAAGAATTAAGTAAATAAAAATTGAAAAATGATTTTAATAGCAAATACCAAGAGGTATAAAAACAAATTATTGAAACGCAACTCTTGCACATTTTAATCTTTTATTCTGTTTGCTTTTTCAAAATGATTATTTTAAAAAAAGAGAGCTGAGCAATTTAAATAGAATAGGTTTTTAATGTGTAAATAATAACCATAAATTGAAATGCTATATTTTTTAGTTATATTTTTTTTAATTTTGCGAATATTATTGTAAGTACATACGTGAAATAATAAATCAATAATTATTTTCTATTGCTATAATAATTATTTTTTTCATGTGCTATAGTAATTATTTTTTTTCATGTGATTTTAAAAATAATGCGCAAATTTATTTCCAACTAGCCGCCTTTGCGATCAGCTGGTTCGACAATCTTACTATTGTTTAAAATTATCAGTTAAATACTTTATGTAACTTCATTGTCAATTAAATACTTAATGTGACTTGTCATTTTCAATTAAATACTTTATGTAACTTGTCTTTTAAAATATTTCAAAAAATATTTTAAATACTTCATCAAAATATTTGTAAGGTTCAAATTTTGATAGCCATATAATTCACTCATGCAGGTATAAAGGCCTTAAGCCCGTAATGTACTATATGTCTCTCTAATTACCAGTCATCTCTCGCAAAATTTCTTTAAATTAAAGTGTAAATGATTAAACTGCAAACTGATATAAGAACTTTTTTGTTTTTACCTAAACCAAGCATTTTTTTAAAAAATATATAAGTAAAAGAGAATCATTATGTGTACTACTGAATAATTACAATCATTTATGGAATATTTTAAGAATTATTCAACAAAAATGACTTAGATTCATCATACAATCCGGGTTTTAATTTTGCTTTCAAAAAGATTTAAATGATCCGAATAATATTTTATTTTATTTTGGTGTTTAAACATAACTCAAAAATTATTAAGTCTAAATTTTATGCATCTTTTAATTATAAGGAATCATATTCAACGAAATATTCTTGCCATTTCAACTTTCAAATAAATAAATGAAGGTTTCTATCTTCTGCTATCAAATTTGATCATCTTATGAAGTTTTGGATAAAAATGTTTGAAACATTCAACATTTCCATTCTTAGGTCTGTCAGTCTTGAGAAATTCTGGGCGTTGATTGGGTTATCATCTTTGGGATGATCAATGAAGTGGTTTAAAATGACCCGTTTTTATTGAATAGTGATCTTCAAATATTCATTAATTAGTCAGTTTTAGAGACTGAGTTGATTGAAGTTTATCTCTTTTTATTTAAAAGCTAAATATTCTTCATTTTTTAAAGCATTTATAGACTCATGTTACATACTATGTAGTTAATAAAGCTGTTTTATTTAGTTAATAATGTTGTAAAAGTGCACGTGCTGAAAATTACATTTTTATATGTTTAATTTACAATAATTGTTTTTTTTTTTAATTTGAGTTTTTGTCAATCTAATGGCAACCTATTGATAAAAGATAATTTTTTCCCTTTCACTCGTAACGTGCTCCTGCAGATTAAATTTTATTGTTTTGTCCGAAATATATTGTTGAAAAATAAAATTAAAATATTTCTTGAAAAATTCTTTAAAAATAGAAGATTTAATTATATGTTAAAATACGGATACTATTAGAACGCTAATTTTTTAATCTTTTATTTGATGTAAAACTCCTCTTTGTGCGATAATATTTTCGGAAATTATAAAGGAAAAACGTCGAAATTTCGCTTAATTTTTAATTAATTCAAATTCTAATTAAAAATACAAAGAAAGAGCTCCGAGTTGCACATTCTTGACTTCCAAGGTATACATGTACCAAATTTGGTAGCTGTATGTCCAACTGTCTGACCTGCAGAGGGCCAACGCATATACAAACACATATCGAGCTTTATTATGAGTATAGGTTAATCCTGCACGCCCTCTGTAAAACTATTAAAATCAGTAGGTTCTTATGCATCATGTAAAGGGATAAAAATATTTTATGCTTTACACATACTTTTAAAGATACTTGAATTATTACACATGCCTTAGGATACTTTATAAAAATCTCATTGTATACTACAGAATTATGTATACCCTTTCACTGATAACGTGCTCGTGCAGATTAAATTTTATTGTTTTGTCCGAAATATATTGTTGAAAAATATAATTAAAATGTTTCTTTCAAAATTCGTTAAAAATAGAAGATTTATGCTAAAATACTGATGCCATTAGAACGCTATTCTTTTTAATCTTTAATTTGATGTTAAAATCAACTTCGCGAGATAAGATTTTCGGAAGTTATAACGGAGAAACTTCGAAATTTCGCTTAAATTTTAATTAATTCAAATTCTAATTAAATATTCGAAAAAAGGGCTCCGAGTTGCACATTCCCAATCTCCAAGGTATATATGTACCAAATTTGGTAGCTGTAGGTTCAACGGTCTCACCTGTAGAGCACCTAAAGACACACACACTTTGAGCTTTATTATAAGTATAGATATAGAAGGTATAGATATCAAAGCGGTATAATTTATTTGTTATCTTCTTTCTTGTTGCCTTCTTTTCATCAAAAAATTCTTACTGTTTCTATATCAAAATTATTTGTAAACATATATACAATAATTATCTGATAAACAGTCCAAATAATTACTTATTATAATTAGTTTTTATTAATTATGTAAGCTAATTACCTGTAAAATGCAAAACTGATTATTATTGAACTGATTGAAAGATAAATTTAAGAAATTTTATTTGCCCCCCTCTCGTCCCGTCTGAAAATTGCTGCCTCCGCTTCTGTCTCCCATTCTTCCCTGTTTTGCTCCTTACCTACTATAAATTCTGTTTGGTTAGCACCAAAATTCCAACCCATTCCTCTCACCCCATTTTCTTCTCTTCCTCCAGGGAAGATACTAATATGCAGATAATATCAACGCCTGAATAGCAGTATTTAAGAAACATATTAAAAGAGGGTCCCCCTACTTTTTTTTACCGGTTTTAGAACCTTGAAATATCGATATTGCGGTTGAGCCGCTGGAAACAACTTCTTGGACACCTCTTATCACTATAATTCAACTTCGATTACTTTGTAAGATACAAGAAATGAAGAAAATAGATGGAGTGAAATGTGAAAATGTCTGTAATCATCAACTTGCATGAAATACCAAGCAATGATCAGAAAATACTAAAAATACCCTTATAGTCAGTCTAAAATTATGTAAATTTATTTTTTTAGATATTTTATCTTACTATTGGACCTGGAATATTGTAAAATCATTATTCTGGATACTAACCCTACGTTTGAAAATCCAGCCTCCGTACAATCTGTGGAGATATAAGTTCGAAGAATGAAGATATTTAAACAATTGGACTTAAATGAATAGTAAATATAATAATAATAATAATAGAAAATGACAAAGTATGGAAAATAAAAATAAAGAAAGAAAGAAGAAAGCGAAGAAAAAAAAAAGAAAAAAAGAAAACAACATTCAGAGTTTTAGTGATCCTTTACAATATAATTTTCAGAGATGGTTTTTTAAACCTACGCGTCACGTCTAACTGTGAGATAGCGCAGATTGAATTTTGGATCAAGGCCAGTTTTGCAATGCCTGCTTTTTATGATTCTCTAATGCCTGCAAGAAAATATTTTACAGAAAACCGGTATGATTTCAATATTTCTTTAATGATCATTTTAAACTGAACTTTTCAAAACGTTGTATCTTTAGTTATTATTAATAAAACTTTTTTCAATCAATTTTCAAGATTTGTATCACAAGACTTTTTAGATTTAAACAGAGCAGATTTTTTTGTTGTTGCTGTTTATTTCACTTGAAAAATAATCGTGAATGAAAAAATATTGATGATATATTTGCCATTCATTAAATCAAAATTGATATTGACCGCAGAAAATTTCGTTCGAGAAACTTTGAACTACCAGCATCATGCTGTTCTTTATTAGAGATCTATTATGCTTGAAATTAGTTTCTGTCCGAAATTTTGTTACAAATAAAATCATTTTTATACGAAAAGTACACTCAGACTATGTACATAGTATATCTGATATACTATACTTCAATTATTATACTTTGACCTCAGTCAGAAGTGATGATGTAGTTTGCACAGCAAATTACTATGACCGTGTAAGGAGACTCTTTCAAGAATTTGGTTACATCCTAGCTGCCATTTCGATGAATTTCCTGTTAATAATTGTATGATACTATTCAATGCTTTCCAACTCAAAGAAAGACACAAATGAAGAATTGAATGCAATAACTGACATAACTCGATATCAATAACTCGTTTTCGCATCGATTAACTTATTTTCAATCTGAATAACAAAGATCTGGCTTTATATCATTAAGTATTCTGAATTAATTGTTTAGCATACAGGAAATAAATACCCCAAGCGAACAAAATTGGCTAGAAATGAATAAAATTTTTCTTCTGCCCTGTCATTGAGCAACATAATAATGTTTATAAAAAATCAACGTTTGAAAATTTCACTATGTTCTTTTTCTCATTTTCATTTTTGTGGGGTTTTTTTTTCTTCATATTTTGCATCTCTCAAACCCTCAATAGCCTTCGTTCCATCCATTTATAGCTCTTTCTTCATGCAGTTAGTAGTTTTTGAACAGGTGTTCAAGCAGAGTAGAAGTGCTTTTATCTTGAGGATTAATTTAGTTATGATTTAAGTACTCTGACTTCATCCTTCCATTTTGTAAATTAAAAAAATCAAATGAGAAAAAATTATTCTGCCTGAAATTAATTTTTTAATTATTTGATAAAGATTAGGCAAGCAAATTTTTGAAATGACATGTACATAGTTAATGAACTTTATCTACGAGACATTAAAAGTTTTACTCCGAAAAAAAAATTCCTTCAGATAAAAAAAGAGAAGCAAAATTAAATATTTTGGCAAACGGCCATTGCAGGATAATATTAAGATATTAAAAGTATTTTTTTATTTTATCGCCTGCATTTTTATATTATTTATCGTCATTTCAAAATTAAGTGAAATCTGAAAATTACTTACATTAATATAAAATGTAAGATACTTCTATTAAATTCGAAACATAAAAACTCAGACAAGACTTCCAAATTAAATATTTTTAATCACAATTTATTATTTTAAAATAAAAATCGTGTCGTATCATAATTAAATAAATTAGAAATCATTTCAAGAACAAATGTATGGTAAAAATATATTACATCAGCTATCGTATTGCAAATTTTTGTAAGACTATTTAACCAGAAGTGGGAAAAAAATTGCACAGAAAGAAAATTAATATCAATGAAAAACCATTTGTTTTACTTTTAAAATGGTGTAAAAATGTCTTTTATGCGATAATATGTCCCAGTGTCATGGAGGAAAAAACATTAAAGCATCAATTAATCAAAATTTTAAATTATTATTATTATTTGAAAATTTAGGAGGCAACTATTATTATGAAGTCAAAACATTCCAAATTTGGTAGATTTACGTCAAACGGTATATCTTATAGATTGTTTTGAACAATATTTGCAAGTATTATTCAATTTAAAAATAGTATCCCAATCTAAAAATATAAACATGCTGATTAAAAGTAAATCTATCTCAAGAAGACGTTTAATTAATCAATCATTAGTAATGCTGCAACAGATAACAACACAGAATTGTCATGATGATTTAAAATAGTCAGCACTGACTTGTCATGATGCCAGAACCCTCTCGGCGTTATAATGATATAATGAATGCCAACGGAATTTATATCACAATGACGCAAAATAAAGCTATAAAAACAAAGTACAAAAATATAACGGTTAGTGGAGGTTATTTTTCTCCGTGACAACAATATCGTTTTGAAAATCAGATAAAAAAATTCAAAACAAATAATTGAAAATGAAGAGCTAAAAAAATAAAAACAGACAGAAAATGAAAAGATGTTTCCTAAAAATAACTTTATGAATCTATGTCTCCGAGTAATAATCTATTGAAAAAGTCTAAGAAAAAAAAATATCCCTGTGGATTTGTGAAAAAAAAAATCTTTTAACTCATGAAGAAATAAAATAATTGAAACTCAACTCAATAAAAATAATTTGACATTTCTCGTTTTAAATTACAAAAAAAAAAAAAAAAAAAAAAAAAATAAATTAATAATCTTTTGAGAATTTAAGAAAAGATAATGGAGTTAGAATCACTAATATAGGAGTTTTAGTCTCGTCGAGAAAAATTACTCGTTACAAATTTCTTTTTCATAATCCAGGAAATTATGCTTATTGTTTACTGACAATATCACGAATTATCCGCATTTTTTAGGTCTTCTAAGTCCACGTAAAGTCCGAATTCCCTTATTACTAAAAGTTCATATTATCCTCCTTTTATCTTTTCTCTCACCCCTATTTCTACTAAATGAACTGATCCTAATACATGTGCAAAAGCGCGGTGGATTTCTGATTCCAAAAATAAATAATAGCAATACTGATATTTTATTTCTGTTGAATCTACAAAACTGGATGAACAGATTTAGGAACGAACATTCCTTTTATTTTAAAGGCTTCTTACGGAATATTTTTAGCAAAGATGAATACGAAATTTATTTCAAACTAATCGCCTTTGGCGACCAGCTGGTTCGCCATGAGTAATGCGTTCTAAAATTTTCAATTAAATCACATATTCATTAGTCTTGAAGTAATTCCGGGCATTGATTGCCCTGAAATTAATATTTTCTTTAAGATGATGGACGGAAAGTTCTAAAAGAACACGTTTTCCTAATAAAATTCTTTAATTTTATAAATCAGTCAGTTTTAATCATTGATTTAGAAGACTGATTGATATAGAAACTTTTATTTAAAATATTAATACAAATATTTTGTAAAATATGGCTCACAAAGCAAAGGATGAAGAAATCATTATTCACTCATTATTCATAAATGCATTGTTTGAATCAAGCTACATAAAATGTAACTATTTACTTCATTCACATCAAATTAATAGTATTAAATAATGTATATATGCCTATTAATAATATTTTACAAATTGGTTATTGGACCGGAATTTGAATGCATATCCTGTATAAATAAAGATAATTTATTGAATTAATGATTTAAATATTGCAAACCATCATTGAATCCTTTGCCTTGCATTTTTTAAAGAAAATATCGCATTTTATATTTATTTTATTTTATCCAGTCACGTGCTAAAAATTGCATTTCTTTAGATTTAATTTGCGATGATGGTTGTTTTTTTTATTTCAACTTCCGTCATTGTTTTCTTTTATTTTATCCAGTCCTAAGAAAAAATAAACATGGTTAAAATATTTCTTTAAAAATTCCTTAAAAAATTCGTAAAAATTCTTTAAAAATAGAAGCTTTAGTTATACATTAAAACACTGATACCATTAGAAAGCTAATTTTTTAATCTTTAAATTGATGTAAAAATCATGTTTGTGCGATAATATTTTCGGAAGTTATAGCGGAAAAACGTCGAAATTTCGCATAAATTTTAATTAAAATTCTAATTAAAATTTGAAAAAAAGGGCTCCAAGGTGCACATTCCCAACCTCCAAGTTATACATGTACCAAATTTGGTAGCTATAGGTCCAACGGCCTGACCTGTAGAGGGCCAACACGCACACACACTCACACACACACATTGAGCTTTATTATAAGTATAGATTATATTTTCATTCCATGCACCCCACAGGAAATTTATCAGAGTAAGTACTTCTATTTTTTTATTTATTATTTATCGTACTTAACTTACTTATTAATTTCGTCATCTTTTTAAAATTTATTTACACAATGAAAAAATAAATAAACGTTTATTAACTATTTTAGAATAAAAGATAAATATTTTTTAAAAGATGGATGGGTGCAAAATAAGATACTTTTTATGTGATTTATCCAGAGCTATTAATTTTTATTACTCTTTAAAAATGAATGAAATATATATTCCCATGTAAACAAACTGACTTTATTGAAAACGTGCATTTGCAGTAAAGAAAAATTTATTTAGTTCAACCGGAACCGGAACAAATGGTTAAGAATGGAAAGAATCCATTTTTCACTTTAGTCTTTTTATATCTGAATTTTAAATTGATGGTTTTTAGTTATAATTTTGGTATCAGAGTGTATTAATTGAGCATTTGTAATCTTTAAGATAATAAAATATTAAAAATTATCCAAAAAAATTCCGATTTAACTCTCTTAACAAACGTATTATTGTTATGAATACTTAAAATAACATTTATGAAGTCAACCAGATTTGAAAAATGTTCCGTGAGGAATTCAACATACTCCTCGGCTCCTCTCACCAATTATACTTTTTGCTTTTCTTTCTCTTACCCCACCTCTTTAATTTCTGTGACCTTCGCTGATGGCGATTTCTTATTTTCTTTTAGCAAATGTCATTTAACCGGAAACTGGTCACGTGATGTTTATTTATTTTCTTTAAATGCGTTAGTATAATTTTAAAAAGATGAAGTAGCGCTTGAAAACAAAATTTATTTAATAAATACATTAGGAATAATTAAATGTAACTATGCTTCAACTTGTAAAATTAAAAACATTCTTGATTAAAATCGGAATATTGAAAATTTAGGGGAAGAATTCAAGGATTCCCATCAAAATATTCTCTACAATTCGAAAGCATGTCAATAAACATTTCTGGGGTCGATCCTATTTTAGCCCACCTCTGACGCCAATTTAAAAACTCGCCAAATTATCAGCGATAATGATTTTAAAATGGCAACCCTGACAACATCTAAAGAGAAATGCGGCAACCCTACGGAACCTCATTGGTTGATTTAAACTCCGTTAAAAAACTATTTAATCTTATTGGTACTTTCGATTACTTTCAAATACTTTCGATTTGGCGTGATTTTGAAAAATTGGCGAGATTTTGAAAAAGTCGCCAGAGGTGGGCTAAAATAGGATTTTACCCATTTCTGCATAAGAATAAGAAAACGATCAATCTATTGAAATTATGTAAGTTGTTGCTTGAAATAAACATATTTTATTGTTAGAATCAGAATTTATTTTTTAACAGATTTGCTGTTAATGCTATTTTTAAGCATGATAATAAAATGATCAGCAACTTTACTTCATATTGTTGTTATTATGGCACCTTACAAGCCTGTTGTCATTATCTGTAAGTGATTTAAATCAAAATTAACGTCCCCTGTTTATTCAGTAGCGCCAACTAGGGCCAAGAGTATGACTCAGCTACTTCATGCTTTATATTCGCTTACACGACACTTTTTTACAGCGGTGCACATTTACATACCTCACAGATAGAACACAGAAGAACAACCGTTCTTAAACCGGGATTTAAATCAAAGCCAGGACCTTTAAATTTCAATCAAGCCAGGACCACGAGGAAGACACACTACTCGTATGCCAGGACACCGGCATTTTACTTCATTAACAAGAGAAAGCATTAGAACAGTTTTACTAATTCCTCTGTTAATCTATATTATTAAAAAATTATGGGGAAAAAAATAAGGAAATTAGATAAGATAGTCTAATTTATCTAATCTATCAAAATTATAATCTAATCAGATTATAATTTTGAATCTTCTCACTGTTCGATAATGTTAATTCCAAAATCTATTGTATTGAGGAAGCATATGCGAGCAAATAGAGAAAAAAGTGCTCACGAATTTGATATTTACTTCCTTACCATGTAATACAGAATTCAGATAATTTCCTTTTATGATTTTTTAATGGGGGAGGGGACCAATTACAAAATAGCATAGTGTCTTCGATTTAGACGTGTATTGACATGACAACAAAACAATGTTTGACTGCGAGTTTTTAAATTATGATAAACCCAACAAAAAGGCATTAATAATCATTGTCAGATAACTTCATTTTCGATAAACTACTGTCCATCATTTATAATGCATCATTTATCTGGCTTTTATTTGAATTTCACCTCTCACATTCTTCACATATCAGTGGTGTGCTTGGCAAACAGCAATGACATGAATAAGAGATCCTGAAATATGAAGCGGTGATATTGAAGAACTAGAATATGAATAATTTCTATAGGAAAAAATACATTAAGTTCATTTTTCTTTGTCAAAAAAAAAATTCTCCTTTTGTCCATATCTTGTGATTTTACAAATTTGGAAAATGTAATCACACAAACATGCATTTTAAGTGTTCCATTTTTAATAATATTTTGCACGAAGTGTCTTCTTGCATTGCATTGTTGATACTTTACATTTTTGAAACTGATTTTTCCCCTTATTTTGCAAGAGTATTAAGGTACGAGCGTAAGTATTCAGATTTTAGCAACTGTATATTATGAAAATATCCCATTCATGATAAAAAGACGAATGATCATGTGTGTAAAAGGATACATTTTGCATGATTGTTTGCTGGCATATTATCTACTGTTATCCGACCATTCTTTGAGAGAAAATGAAGCAGGAAAGGTGATACGATTCTTTGTGATTAGTTACAATATAATGAAATAAATTAATCACTAAATTCTTTCGTTTTGTTTTTTAATTTTATATAATTTAAAAGACAGTTTTTAATTCTAATATTATCATAGACAGTTAGTAATTTAGCCAGAAGTTCATCAAATTTTTAATACGATTTGTATTTCAAAAAGGACGCAACTATAGAAATAAAAACAGCTTGTTATTATAATATTACAGTGAAAAACGCAGTTTCTTTCTTTAGACCTAAAGAAAGCTCTTCAAAATCTATTTTCACAAAGACTATATTTGAATGTAAAATATTTGAGTTCGTGTAGAAGTAATTTAAAACGAAAGAAACATTTATTTCTCTGAAAGAACTGATAGAGACAAAATTGCGAATTCTTGATGTTTTAAAATCTTATTAGATCTAGAAAAGAAAAATTCTAATAGAAAATGTCATATCTATATATAACGATGAGGCTAAGGAAATAACGTTGATCTGTGCCTCTATGTTTGTAATTTGTAAGATTTTCAAAAATACTAGAAACGCAATGTATAGAATATTACTTATTTTAAAAGTGCGCAGTAAAGGATTTTTAAATAGAGTGAAACCTTCTTTTTAATGCATCACTCTGGTTTCATTCATTTCTATTCCAATTCATTTCAAAATTTGAAAAAAAAACTTTGCTTTATTGATATTTGATACAGGTTATGAATTTCTCTTTTTATTTCCACTTTGAGATAAAACAAAAAAAAATGTATTCTTTTTCTCCAAACAGATTAAAAGAAAAAGAATATATTTTTCTATTAGAGCAGATGAAATACTCGAAAATGTTTCAGAACATAGAATCATTGTTTTTAATGAAATATAAAATATATATCATTTTAATATAAATTATAGTCATTGCCTCTAAACATGTACATATGCTCCAAATACCTTCCTTAATAATCAAGTATAATTTAACTAAATTTTGCACTCGTATTATATAAATCAAAGGAAAAAATGATGCCAATTTTTTAAAGCATGCAACATAATTAAATATTTTTTTAGTTGGATAGAAATTAACAGAAATATTATTATTTCCCCTCAAATAGCATTTGTAACAAATTATTGCTCGAAGTATAATTTTACACCATATTAAAATTCAAAATTTTACTTTTTCAGTGAAATCTGCTTCATTTCATGGAGATTTTCTTTCCTTGTTCATTAGTTTCTCAAATTTAATAAATAATCAAACAAATGCAGACGATTAGGGGATTTTGAATAATCCAAGGCAATGAATAATTAAAGCTCGGAATCGCGTAGGCAATGAATGAATAAATGGCAATATACATCTACATCTTTTAATCTCATATATTTTTTACCTGCTTTTACCAGTATTGCACTATTATTATGCATGCTTCTTTGAAAGCAGAGGCGTTTACAAAAGATAGATCTACTTTTGCCAGTTTTACTTTATTATTACATGGGCTTCTTTGACAACAGATACATTTTTAAAAGACTAAATTATGACATCTTAGCTGTTATTTTCACGGAATATAATTTTTTTTCAGAGGCAATTAAATAATTTAATTTTTATGTGTTCAAAAAAACTTATGTGATATAAATATATCACATAAGTCTATATAAATTCCTTATATAAACTTATATTAAACTTATGTGATATAAATTCCTTTTATTTATTTTTTATTCGTGATTAAAAATGCTGTCGGATAAAAATTAATCACATCTTTAATCAATAAATTAAAATTCAAACAAATTCGAGATCATTTAACAGCATTATGCAATTATTGCCAATAGCAATTTCGGTGGATTTCGGTTCTAATAAAAAAAATTAAATACAATCAATAAAAAATCAACAATAGTAAAATCAATTAACATTAATGGGTTTTGATTAGAAACACCAAAAGAAAAATTTAATGAAGAAGAAAAAATCTTTATGATATTGCCGAAAAAAATATATAAATAAAATTAGAATTTTCATTATTTTTTAACAACATAATTTGTATAAGTAGTGAAAATGTCCTGATTTCATTACTACAAAGAAAAAGATTAATCTATATCTATATCTATACTTATAATAAAGCTCAATGTGTGTGTGTGTTTGGTGCTCTATAGCCGTTGGACCTACAGCTACCAAATTTGGTACATGTATACCTTGGGATCCGGAATGTGCACCTCGGAGTCCTTTTTTCCAATTTTTAATTATTATTTGAATTAATTAAAAACTAAGCGAAATTTCGATGTTTTTCAGCTATAACCCAAAAATATCATCGCATAAAGATTATTTTTACATCTTTATTTATTTTAATTTTATTTTTACGGATTTATGAATATTTGAAGATCAATATTCAATATGATTCCTTAGAACTATAGGATGTATAAAATTTAGACAATAATTTTTTAATTATGTTTATAAACGAAAATAAAATAAAATATCATTATTCACTTGATTTAAATCCTTTGAAAGTAAAATTAAAACCTAAGTTTTATGATGAATCTAAGTAATTTTTGTTGAATAATTCTTGAAATGTTACATAAATTATTGAAATTATTCAGTAGTACACATAATGCTTCTCTTTTACTTACATTTAAAAAATGTTTGGTTTCGGTAAAAATAATGTTTTTATATCAATTTGCAGTTTAATTCTTTCCACTTTAAATTAAAGTTGAATTTTGTGAGAGCTGACAGATAATTGGAGAGACATTTATTACGTTACAAGCTTAAGGCCTTTATAATTGAAAGAGTGAATATGACTATTAAAATTCATATGACTATTAAAATTAGATTCGTAAAAACAGTTTGATGAAGTAGCTATTTAAAGACAAGTTGCATAAAGTATTTAATTGGCAATGACAAGTCACATAAAGCATTTAATTGACAAAGTCATTACATAAAGAATTTAAATCATGATTTAAAACAGCAGTAAAATTGGCGAACCAGCTGGTACTAAAGGCGGCTAGTACAAAATATAAACAAAGATTTTTTTCTGAAAAATTATAAAAATTAGAAAAGAATTTATTAAACAAATTGGATATTAATAGAATAGTGATTTTTTTTGCTGTGAAATTAAGTAATATTTGATTAATTTTTCGAAAGTTATTGTGGAAAAAAGTCAAAATCACACTTAATCTTTAATTATTTGAAATTCTATTTAAGTTTCTCAAAATAGCTTCGAACTGCTTTTTCAATCTCTCCATTGGAATGAAATTAATTAATTCTCAGATATTACAAGTTTGGAGTCCTAGTTCCCCTCCTCAATTTCATAAACCAAAAAAAAAGTATGATTTTTGTGTAATACTTATACAAGCAATTTTTGAGTAACAAATATTATAATTAATATTTTAAAAAACGTTTAGTTGGAGATAATCCTCAAAGTAAACGGATTCAGTACCTCTCATTGAAATTTTAAAAATTTATGCTTAGAAATCACTTTAAATAAAATGGTTTTTTAAAAAGTGCATGTAAGTCAGCCTACCAACAGAGGACAAAATTGAACAACATTGACATACAGAAAAATTTGAAAACATGTAAAAAATATTTTAGAATTTATTTGTTTCTGGATTTTAATTTGAATAAATTCGAATTCATGAGGCCTTATAAATCAAATTAAAGAATAAATTGATGAAAATAATCTTTTCCAGAAATTTTTGAAGCTCCGAGGTTTCCAAGAATAAAGTAACCTTTAGACATTTAACTCCTTTGTCTGCCTGATAATGAAGCATTAATTATATTGTGTGCTATGTTTGATAGTTCTAGATAAACTAGTATTTGAAAACGAATTCTTTTGAAAACAGGAAGACACACAATTACTTTCGGTAGGGTAGATATTCTATAAAAATATAAATAAATTAAATTAAAAAAGAAGAAATATATACATATAGAAATACACAAAAAGTATTATTACAACGAAAGCGCTGTAATTATTAATTAATTTAATGTTTTAGAATTGTCTCTCTATATATAATTAATGGTGAAAATAATTCATTAATTTAATTTAATATCAAAATTTTAAAATACTGATAAATTTTAACAGTTTTGACATTATTAGAAAAACAGTAATCTCAAACAATTCGGCAACCTTACCGAAAAGTAAATGTATATTACCATATTGTAGCTCATCGTTTTTTCAATCAAATTTTCTTATTTCTAGGTTGCTTTGATGTAGTTAAATGATCGTATTTGTAAGATCTTTCTATTACTTTATTTTATTTTGGGTAAAAAAATTGTGCATAATTTATTTTTCAAAAAAAAAAAAAAAACGCAGGCTTTGAATTTTATGCTGAGTTAGGCTTAAACAAAAATTAATTATCTTCATGGCTATACGTTTTTGATTTATGAAATTGTATCGATTTAAAAAAATATATTCTACAGGAGTTTTGCAAGTTCTCATCGTCTCTATTCATTGTTATTTCAGTGTACTTATCGAACATTTAGCTATAAGCCAAGTGGCAAGGAGGAAGGAAAGGATTTCCTTGTTGAGAAAATGGCAGATGTAAGGCTTCTTTGTTTCTTTTTTTCATTCGTACATTTTCTTTTTTCAAAAAGAATTTGTGAGCGAAAAAGAAAAGACTCTTGATTAGGTGTGTGATAAAATAACCTTTATCTTTTAAGAAAATTTGCATACGTCTTACTGTCGAATAAAGTATATTACAAGTTTAAGGAAATAGCTTTTCCTTTGAAACAAAATGTCTAAATCAGAGGTGAGCATTGAGTCGATCGATATTGACCAATGTACCACCAAGACATTTTGGGATAACCTGTCTTTACAAAGATGTAAGGCGCTATACTGAAAGAAACATATTTATAGAACATCATATTCTCTTTATTTATTGGGGAAAACGAAGTTTGTCTCCATCAAAAGGATATAATTTTAAAAGTACGTATTCAGAACCTAAGAACAACTTTGGAGTCTAATAAACGAAGCAGAGGTGGTGGCAGAAATCTGCCGATAAGGGTAAGGATCAAATCCGACGGGGGTCCCCCGTCGGATTTGTCGGGGAAGGGAATCAAACTCAATATTTTTAATTTGGCTTCAAAGTAACTCATAATAATTAGTTTTACATTTAATAAAAGAAAGTCAAATATTATTTAGCTTCTTATTTATTCAGATACTGATCTTTTTCTTCTTTTTATTGTTAAAACTTTACAAAAATATTTGTAAAAAAAAAAAAATATTTTCTTTTACTGATTACCAGAAAATTGTCAATATGAGTCTATTTCTTTACAAGACTCTTTGAAATTTAATATCTCTGGGATCTAATTTTAGAAAAAAATAGGATTATATTCCACTCTAGAATGTAGTATGTAGATGGAAATACAGATTGCCCCAGAATGACGTTATCATGCTAAATAAACAAATGCGTACTCTTACTATTTTACAACAGAAATTATGTAAAATGAATGATGAAACAAGGAGTTATACAAAATAAACTTTTTCTTTTTGAAATCCAGAATAATAAACAAAAAATATTCGATGTTTTCGCCAAAAATCGGTTATTTTTGCGTAGTTCCGACCGAGATTACAACAACTAGAAGGAATTCAGATGTGTTTAGAATCAGAGGAGAATAAATGCGCACACTCAACAAAAATTTACTATAGGTCGGACACTAATAATATCAAATGCGAAAAAGATATTGTTTCTTAAAATGGCTAGAAAAAGCCTTTTGTAAATATATGTACAAACTTACAATTTTATACAAGATATGAAAAATGGACTGCACAAACGTTAGATAATACATTTATTTATTTTTAAATACATATTTAGCTTTAAAATGCTTTTTATTAAAAAATAATTAGATTCTGGATATGAATTCCTCTGAAGTACTTTTTAATTCGATGTTATTACAAGCTACTGTTCCACCCAAAAAATGGGTTTTATCGCCTCAGTTCTATTCATTGGATTGTCTTAACTCCTTCGTATACAATGACGAGTTTGACTAGTGTATGGAATTATTAAATTAAATTATGCAATTATCATATTTTAAATCTGCAGTTAAGTGAAATCATTAGGTAACTAACCGCTTTTGGCGACCAGCCGGTTCACCAATCTTAATACTCTTAAAAACGGTCAGTTAAATACTTTATGTGACATCTTTATCAATTAAATATTTTATGTGACTTCTTATTACCATTTAAACACTTTATGTAACTCCTCTTTTAATAGCTACTTCATTAAAATATTTTTAAGGTTCAAACTTTGATAGTCATATAATTTACTCATGCAACTATAAATGCTTTAAGAGTGTAATATTCTATATAACTTTCAAATTATAAGTCAGCTGTCGTAAAATTTCAACTTTAAATTAAAGAGGAAAACTGATATAAAAACTTTTTTTTTTTGCATTCATTTTTGCAAGCATTTTTTGTTAATATAAGTAAAAGAGAATCTTTATGTGTACTACTGAATAATTACAATAAGTTATGTAATATTTCAAGAATTATTCAACAAAAATTACTTAGACAATTCTTTAAATTCAGGTTCTAGTTTTACTTTCAAAAAGACTTAAATTATGCGCGTAATAAAATTTTATTTATTTTGATCTATAAAAATAATTTAAAAAATTATTAAGTTTAAATTTTATACATCTTTTATTTCTAAGGAATCATATTCTCCGAAATATTCTTGACACTTCAACTTTCAAATAAATAAATGAAGGTTCCTATCTTCTGCTATCATATTTCATCGACTTGTAAGTTTTGAAGAGAACAACATTTTCAATCTTAGTCAGTCTTGAGAAATTCTGGGCGTTGATTGGGTATCATCTTTGGAATGGTCGATGAAGTGGTTTAAAATTACCCGTTTTTATTGAATAGTGGTCTTCAAATATTCATAAATCAGTTTTAGAGACTGAGTTCATTGAAGTTTATCTCTTTTTATTTAAATCTAAGCATTCTTCATTTTTTAAAGCATTTATAAACTCATGTTTTATGCTATGTAGTTCTTCATTTAGACCATTTTTATAGATGATTTCTGTTATTAAAGTTTACAAATTAGCCGTTGGACCTTGAATTGAAAATACATGTATATGAAACCATGAATGTTTTAAATAAAGTTGATTTATTTAACTAATAATGTTGTAGAAGTCTAAAAAAATTTTCTTTACATTTTCTTTTTAGAAAAAACATTTCATATTTATTTCATTTCATGCAGACACGTGCTGAAAATTATATTTTTATGTGTATAATTTGCAATAACTATTTATTTTTTTGTTTGAGTTTTTATCAATCTAATGGCAACAAATTGATAAAAGATAATATTTTCCCTTTCACTCGTAACGTACTTGTGCAGATTAAATTTTATTGTTTTATCCTAAATATATTGTTGACAAATATAGTTAAAACATTTCTTTAAAAATGCATTAAAAATAGAAGCTTAAGTTTATGTTAAAACACTGATATCATTAGAAAGCTATTTTTTCCCCTTAATTTGATGGAAAAATAATCTTTGTGCTATGATATTTTTGGAAGTTATAGAGTAAAAACGTCGAAATTTCGCTTAATTTTTAATTAATTAAAATTCTAATTAAAAATTCGAAAAAAAGGATTCGAGGTGCACATTCCGGACCCCAAGGTATACATGTACCGAATTTGGTATCTGTAGGTCCAACGGTCTGACCTATAGAGCGCCAACACGCACTCACACACACACACATTGAGCTTTATTACAAGTATAGATATAGTTATCGATTAATCTTTTTTTTTGGATTAATAAAAATATATTTCATATTCCTTTCCTTTCATGCAGACACATTCTGAAAATTCCATTTTTATACGTTAAATTTGCAATAATTATTTATTTTTTAATTTGAGTTTGTTTTTTTTCCAATCTGATGGTCACATAATGATAAAAGATATTTTCATGTACCAAATTTGGTACCTGTAGGTTCAACGGTATGTCCTGTAGAGTGCCAACACGCACACACATTGAGTTTTATTATAAGTATGGATTTAAAATGAAAAAAAAATCACTTATAAACGCATCATTATCTCAAATGCAATTAAATTATTTCTAGGAATTAAAATAATAACTGTTGTGTCAAATAAAAATCTGCCATCTTATTTGGAAATTAAATTAATTCGTATGTGAAAGAGTGACTGTGTAATTTATGAATATTCTCTGAATAACTATTTTAATCATCTTTTTATCAAGTCATCTTTAATCAAAGTCTATTAAAATTTTAGAAGCATCTGAAATTATTTAGTTTTTGTGGCTTATAGTAACTGAAAGAAAAAGGTATATAAACGATACACTACCCAATTATATAGTTATAATACTGAATGTGGAGCTTGAAGAATTTAGGTAGTAATTTATTTAAATTTAATGCATACTTGGATAAACTCTTTTAGTTTAGATGAAAAGCTACTATACTACACTTATTTATTTTTTTGCCGTTAAATGCAGTTGGTAATATTTCTTTGATGTAATAATTTTAGCCTGGTAAAATGGTATGCAAAAGAAAATAGATATTTAAATGTTAAATAAATTTAATTTGCAATTATACAGTTTACTTACCCCAGTGATTTATAACGAATTCGCATAATTTGACTACAACAAAATAATTCTTTTTAGTACGTATATTCACAAGAGTGTCAAAAGCAAAATGTGTCTTAATAAATTTAATTTAATCATTGATTAGATATGTCAGATTATTCAAGTAAATGCCAAAAAATTATATTGTCATGAAGATTCAAATAAACACACCGTCAGCTTTTAATTAACAAACAAGTTTATTGAAGGAAAGGAGCGAATTGCAAATTTACAAGGTCGAGACGCTACCTACGACTAGTGGGTATCAGCTTTTATACAAGAACAGAATATTCGAGAATTTACATAATAAAGAAAGGTCTAGAATGGTAGAGAACATAAGGAAAGAAATTAAAAATCCATACTTTGGATATAACAGTCATGGCAAGTATCGAACCCGCAAATTGTGGGTTTGGATCCCATGCGTTCACCATTCAACCACTGAGATCGCTGTAAGCTTTCTTTATGCGGCAATATCAACTAACGAGAGCTAAAAATTTATTTCCTTTGTATATTAAATTTATTTCATGGAATTAATTATTGTTTACATTTATTTTTATTCGAGCAAATGCCTTGAATAACGTTTTCTGATATAAATTAAGAATTCATTGTTTGATTTTTTTAAAAATTATATTGGGAAAAAATATTCTTTGTTTTTCTTAATTAAGTTGGAATTAAGATCTTATCTGTTGCACTTTTAAACATTTAAGTTATAGCTATTAAAAAATTAAAAATAAATATATAATAATTTTTTTCAATATATTTAGGTTAAGGTTATAAAAGTTGTCTTTTCTCAGTACACTAAAATCACAGAACCTCTGAATTAACGAAAGTTGCAGAGCAATGAAGCTCATTAAAGAAGCAGATTTAAATAATAAAATCTATTTTTATTGAATAAAATATACAAAACAGTGCAAAGAATTATATATATAATTAATGCCGGATATTTAAGGAGAGGGAATGTAATTTTGAGCACCTAAGAGAATTTGGTGATAGTATAATGATTTTTCATTAACCTATTTTCAATATTTATTTAATTAATCACCAACATAATCATTTTTTAAGCAACAGCAGCGAACCTACCCAAAAATTCTCGCATACTCTCTAATTTGTCATGTCAAAAATATATCTTGCATAACACTGGCATACAATCTTTGCAAAATATTAATTTCTCGTGCGAATTTAGCAATTTTATTGAATCGTCATCCTTAGCGAGTTCTTTTGGCGATTAATTCCTGGCATATTAAATATATGTACCTAATCTTATCTATCTAGTTGTCTTCATTTTGTAGTTAACTTAAATATAAACAACCAACAGGCTGAATTCTGATAAATAAATTTCATTCAAAACTTGAGTGAAGTCTACAAATTTAGTGTAAAGACCGTATACCAATTTTCAACCGTCTACCTCAAAGCAATTTTGAGGTATCTTCTGAAACAGAAGGACATTTTCCCAAAATATCTTTAATATCATAAATCCCCATATTTTAATAAAATAAAAAAATAAACAATGACCATCATTAAACGAATATAAATACCTAAGTTAAAATTTATCCAGCTTTCTTTCTTTATGAGTTTTACCACTCCAAGCTAAATAATTATTATCACCCTTTTTTCATAATTTTCAGAGCCTAGATTTTATGGTGGCGGGGTGGTCGGCTGTAGGCAAGAAGAAGCCTAGATTCTTTAGTATATTGTTACAAACCTGTAATGCAGTTTCCGAGCATGTTCGATTCAGCCAATAGAGACCGAGATACGCTTGATTGGTCCAGACCCTTCTCTGTCCACCTAACGGGAACTGTAAAAGGCGGCAGTCTCAAACTACAATCGGTCGTAATCGCAGTAGAGAAAAGAGTCGTCGAGAGGATAGCAATGTAAAGGCAAAGCAGCTGGTTCAGGTTCTCTCCTTCTGCTGAATTCTGTCTGACCTCTTTGTGTGCTTTAAGGCCTTATCACACGGTGAAATTTAGTCTGCAATTTTCTGTTTCTACAGTCAAAACCGGTCAAGCAAGTTTCATAATCGACAACTTTTTCTAACCAGCTAGAAAATGCCGTCGGAAATATTGTCCGCAAACGAAATTCAACCAATCATGTGAAACTTTGAAGTGACGTCACACAAGCGACGTCACTTTCGTTGTCGTTTGCTGACAGAAAGTGCCGACGATATTTTGCCGTGTGATAAGGCCTTTAGTTGTTTTTACTACCGATTGCTATTTGTGCACAACTGTTTGTTGTAGTGTGCTGCTGTGTGCTTTCTTTGTTCGTCTCGACTGTATATTTGTCGTCTTCGTGTAAATAAAAGTCGTGGTCCGTCACTAAGGGAACCTGTGTCAGTATCCATAACAATACAAAGCACAAATCATAACCGTTATTTGCACTTTTCCAAAAACCTAAGGAACAGAGCATTTTTAAAAAAAATTCTTAATATACTTTTGAGGAATTTATTTTTGCATTGAATCTCATTTGCACTGTAGATTCTTTTTATTATTATTATTTACTTTTCAATTGTAAAATTTTTAAGTGGCTTTTGATTTTTACTTAGTTAAATTCATCCATACGGTTAATGTTTGTTGATTTCCTTTTTTTAATCATATGAATAATAGAATAATCCACCTATTCAAATCGGTAATTTTTATCGATTTATTGAAGTCACATTGAGTTATTTTGGTTCAACTAATTTACGCATTAACTTTCAAATGCTTATTCTTGAGAAATTTAGAAGACCTAATGGTTTCAAAAATGATTTCCCGAAAGATTAAAAAATAGAAATTTGTCCCGTATGTGTGAATACTTTTGACCATTGTCCACCGATGCCTCATAGAAAAAATCCCTTACTTTGAATCCTTGCCTGGAAGTGACCCTTGACGAAGTTTTCAGGTCGAATTCTTTTTCTATTGGTTATAGTTTTGATTCGGTCGTGTTCCTTTTTGCTTAGCTTATTTTGTTAATTAATTAAGATTCATTTGTATTTAGTATCACAATGATTGATTTAAAAACTAAAAAAATTTTTAATTCTTTAACTTGTTTGAATCTGTAATAATTTTCAGTTTCGATTCCAGTTTTAGTTTCGTTTCCGTAATTAGTGCCGTTTTTGTTTCGTTTTCATAATTTTATTAATTATATTAATTTGGATTTGTTTCATTAGTTGGTTCTATTTCATTTTGTGAACTTTTAGCG
>JAPMOQ010053289.1:0-18799 GCA_026543055.1 Argiope trifasciata | reverse complement strand
AAAAATTGCTTAACTATAATGCTTTGAAGTATTCCATATTGAAGTACTCCATGAAGTATAATTATTCATTTCCTTTACTATATTTATTAGAATATGTATTTCATTCTAAATTTTAGGTATTATGTTTTTGTTCACGATTTAATTCTATTTACATTAATTTGAGCTATGAAGTTTCACTATATGTAATAAATTTATTATGTAAGATCTATTCATTTATTTTTACATATTTCAAGAATGATATCCCACAACGAAATGTTTCATACTTGTAATAAATGTATAAAAATTAAAATAACAAATAGAAATGACTGAAAATCAACATTAAATCATATGAATTCCAGCAACATCTAACATGTTAACATGATATCCGCAAGACGTCATCTGGTATTTTTGGCTGGAAATACGATTCTATTATGTTATAACTCGCAGTTGCTGGTATATTTTAAACGTGGTTGTTACTATAACAATCCATGTTACTAATATGTTAACAAAATTTCAAGAACAGAGTAAAAAGTATTGATTAATCAAAGATGAATTAACTGATGTTTTGGGGAAAATTATTTACCTGATATGTATGCCTTATTGAAAATTATTGCATTTTTTATATTATTGATTGCAATTTATTTACACATTGGTGAACAATGGAGAATATTTAAATCGGGTATTGCAACTCAATACAATAAACTTACCATTAGAAAAATGCACGAATAGGGATAATTTTAAAGCGTCAAATCATGCATATAATTCTCAACATGAGAATGTGTCTATGTTCAATGAATTATTTTTCTTTTCAAAATGATTTTTACAAAAATAATCAAGTTGATATCTTTAAAAGGAGACATGTTTTTTTATTTTTAAAAAATTCTAATTTTTTAGTATATACTTGTAGCGAATGATTTGATAGTTTGTTAAATTGTTTACAGTTTGATGATGTCATAGTAACGATGCACTAATACTCACCTATAAGAAAATATTTTCCCCTTTAAAATAACATCTGAACACTTTCTAAAATAGGTAAATTCACTGCTGATTTTCTTGGTATTTAGCATTTTACAGCAACATTTTAAATATTGATAAATGATTGCCAATATTTCCTGTATAAATTTCTCATTTGTTAGATATGATACATATTGAATGATATCTCTGTCGAAACACCATATATGTTTTTTTTTCATAAGAACTTTATTTTATTTAGAATAAATTTTTAGTTATTTATCTATATAAGTGCTATATTCCCTTTCAAACTGCTTATAACTCAATACTTCCTGATACGAAATAGAATCATAACATGTATTCAAGAAAGTCTGTTAGAAAGGTGAGTTCAATTTTAAATTTTTAGGTAGCTAAAATTAAGAATCAAGCTTAAACTATGTATGTATGAATATGCATGTATATATGCATATATATGTGTGTATACATGTATATGTATGTGTATATGCATATGTTTGTATATATGTGTATGAATGTATATATGCATATGTATGTATGTATGTATATGTATATATGTGCATACATATGTATGTATGTATGTGTGTATATGTATATATGTGCATACATATGTATGTATGAATATATGCATATGTATGTATGTATACAAATGTATATATGTGCATACATATGTATGTATGTATGTATATATGCGTATGTATGTATATATGCGTATGTATGTATATATGCGTATGTATGTATGTGTGTGTGTGTGTAATATATTTTAGCAGTTGCGTGCAAGAGAAAAAATAGAAACTTTTGATGTTTTAAGCTTGATTTATTTCATTCCAATTTGCAAAATTCCTGAAAAAAAGAATGCTAGGGCATGTCCAAATCTACATTAAGAGTTAAGAGAAAAAAGACCAAAATTTTTCCTTTCAGTGGGTTTCTTATGAATTTTCGATAGGGATTTCTTTGAACAGCGAGGTATTGTCTTATGAAAGCGAAAATTATATATCTTTAAAACTATGTAGCAAAATTTTTATACTCCCACACTAGGAGTTTATCAGACTTCTCTGAGACCACCAATTTATAGAGCTCGTGCAGAATTAATAAAAAAATAAAGTGTAATTAGATTAGATGATAAGAGACTATATTAAAATAAAGCTAATGTGGGCGAAATTAAGATTAAAATGCTGAAATTCATTAGGCTCAAATAATATTTTAAAATATCATTACACACACACACTCATATATATATATGTCTTTGTGTGTGTGTGTGCTTGCGTGTGGGTATGTGTATATGCATGTATATATATAATTAAATAAATCAGAATTTACATACATTATAAAAAAACACCAAAAACAAAGTGGAAGAAAAAACTAATATGATTTCGTATCAAAAGCACAAAAAAAAATTTGTATAGGAATTCCATTATATAAGGCCATCACTACATCTCAGTTAGCAATTAAAATGAATTTTACTTTTTCATAGTTTCCAAAAAAGAAATAACTATTTTAATGAGAGTAACTTTACATAAAAATTTATCCTGATGTTTAATTATGTCTATAAATAGAAACTTTAAATGAAATTTTAATCTCTCGAATCCATTAGATTTCATGCTATTTTATTTCATTTACTATTTTTTTTTAAATCAAAAACTTTTGAAATGATAAATACTATCTTCTGTAAATGAGAAATGCATTTTTTGTGAAATTTCCGAAAAATTATTGTATAATTTAAAAGAGAATGTTTTTGAATAGAAATAAAACGCTTGACAGCAAACATTATGCATGTGTTGAAGATGCCTTTATAGGAACACGCGTTATTTAAAGCAAGTGGTGATCAGCTTTTCATGCAATTAATTATTTCAGTAATTTGATTTTTTTTAAATATTTAATCACTGATATTCATGCATTTGGCCGTCGATGAATACTCCACCAGAAGAATTTAAAACATTTCCAGTTTGGATACCAAATTTCTTTGAGTATATGAAATATTCATTAATTTAAAATGAGGGTGAAAATATGAATAATCGGATGAATTAATTGATATAACAACGGGACGAAACTATGATATATATAAGGGGATGTGCAGTGATATATATATAGATAAAATTGTGAGAAATCATTATAGACATTATTCCTGATTACTTATGGTTTCACTTTCATTTTAAATCGATTCCAAAAATTGTGAGAAACATTTATAGACATTAATTCCTGATGATTTATGTTTTCAATTTAAATTTAAATTAACTCATAAAGTTTGATAACCATTTATAGACATAATTCCTGATGGATTTTATTTTTAACTTTTATTTTAAATTAATTCATAAAATTATGATAAAATTTATAAACCTTGTGAATTATATTATCACTTTCATGTTAAATAAATTCAAAAATTTATAATAATCATTTACAGACATAAATCCTGATGACTTATATTTTCACTTTCATTTTAAATTAATTCATAAAATTAAGAGAAACATTTATAGACATAATTCCTAGCCGATAAGTATATATATATATATATATATATATATATATTTGAAACCATTGTATAATTGCCAAGACTATGCTTATATTCACACTGCTTCTTTTAGAAAAATGTCAAAATCTTTGGACGCAAGAGGTTTGCTTTAACCACTTATACATCTGGACGTTTGAGTGTAATTAGTACAAGACTTAATAATTCACATCAAGTTCATACCAACAAAGCGAATATTTTTCGAAGATTCGTGAAGTATTCTAATTTATTCATATTTTTGGCATGCTTTACTTACCAATCTTTGCTTTTCTTCAAATACTATTATACTTTTCCTACCAGAATAAATCTGAAAATTACAAATCCAGCAAGATTTACAATGACAGCTATCACATTTTGCAATGATAATCCGTAAGTATATTTATTTTTCGATGATACTTGGCTCTTAATAGTCTCATACTAATATTTTATTAATAAATCGAATAATGTAAAAATCATCATATACATATAATAGTACTGTACGTAAAAAAGCCCAATTTTTTTACTTTTTGTACATGATATATAGAAAGAGAAAAAAGATTAGTTCGATTTTAACGAAAATCTATGATTCATACCTCTTCGAATTCGAAAACACATTTTTGGAATTATGTCTGTCTGTATGTGAATACGAATAATAAATAAATGCTTTAAATAAGACAAATGAAATTTGGTATGAAACCTTCATGCCAAGTAGATTTCTATCGAATTCGGAACAAAATCCATTAATAGAAAATATGAAAATATGTATGTCAACTGTCAAATTATAAGCTAGCACCTTAACTATAAAACAAAGATTGTGAGACAAATATAACAGATTCGTGCATAATCTGGAATAGAAATTCATTTGTAATTTAGAGCTTAAACCGCCGAAGTTGACAGTATATCAGTTTATTATTTCATGAGTCTATGAATATGGTCATTCAAAAAATCTATTGCTTAAATATATAAAATGTCGACTGAGCTTTGTGATTACAAATGTCATTCGGTCAATTGATCGGCAAGAAGACAATCATTTTTCAAATATGGTTTTATTTTGTTGTCAATTAGACGGATACCAGCGTTCATTGCCACAGATTTTACAAGAATGATCCCTTTCATAATTATTGTTCTTTAATGCTGGTATTTATTTTTGAAATTAAATCTTTATCCAAATTGTTACTTTCTGATTATAGTGCTTTTTAGAGCAAGCCATTTTATCGAGAGCTCCTAAATTTGCCCCGAATACAGTTTTGTGTGTGGGATGCTAATAGTCCTTTTCATAATTATTGCTCCCCTGTACTGGTGATTATTTTGGAAATTAAAACATTATAAAAAATGTTGACTTCCAATTACAGGCATTATAGAGCAGGCCATCTTATCGAGAACTTCTAAATTCGTCAGGAATACAGTTCCTAAAAGTCTCTTTCATAATCACCAACACTGCAGGTTATTATGAAAATTAAAACATTATAAAAATTGTTGAATTCTGATTACAGTGTTCTTAAGAGCCGTCGATTTTATCGAGAGGTACTAAATCTGTCACTAATATACTTTTAATGTATAGGACGCTAACAGTCATTATGAATGGGACATAATGACTGTTCACCACTATAAGTGATTATTTTGAAAATTAAAACATTACAACTGATTATAATGCTCTACAGAGTCGACCATTTTATTGAGGACTACTAAATATGTAACGAATATACTTCTGTGTGTGGGACGTTAACTATCCCTTTCATAACTTTTGTTCATCCCCACTACTGGTTATTTTGAAAATTAAAACATTATAAAATTATTTCGTTGTTATTAAAATACTCTATAGAGCAGGTCATTTTATCAAGAGCTACTAAATTGGTGGTACTGCGCTCTATTTAGCGTGTTTCATTTTTCAAATTTTTAACGGAGTAAATTTCTTTTTTTAAGTAGAGAACTTTAATTAAGAAATAGTTAAAACGTTTGGTTTTTTATGATGACTTTCAAAAATATCATCACAGAAAAACAGCAATTAGTGATATAAATAACAACTATAATTTATATTATTTTAAAATAGAAAATTTTTTTTAATGATGCTAATTTAATTGAGTAACAATCTTATTTTTTAAATTTCTATAAGTTTTTAGAGAAAAGCTCTAGATATTATGATAACAATAATTTTCATTGGAATAAGAAAAATGGAAAAATCTTATTGTTGCTACAACTTTTTAATTTTTGGATTATTATTAAGTTTTTTGTAAATAAAGTGTTTTAAAAACTGTTATGCGTAGAATGCAATGACTAATAATATCAAGTCAAACAACGAATCAAGTCAAACACTTTAAACCGTTAGATGTTTAAGACTTCATTTCTGAATTCCATTTGTTCTTTAATTTCTTTTTCACTCGGTCACGTGCACAAAAATATTGTGAATTATATTAGTTTTCCTATCTATTTGTAGACTTAGATACTAAAAATACATGGATATTGATGGAAAAAAATTTAATGTGCTCTTTGAGATCATTTCAAATTCATGTTTTATTGTGGAAGAGATTTTAATTTTTTATAGAAAGAAATGAGTTTTGACAGTGACATATTCTAAAGTTAATGAAAAAAATATGCAAAAATTCGATTCTGAATTTCTTTTCTCAAATTCAAAATTGAAATTGAATAAAAAAGCTCAAATTCTATTTTTTTGTAAAAAACTTTTTGATTTTATTGTAGAAAAAGGATGCATTTGGCAATTATATACTCCAAAGTTAGTGGAAAAATATACAAATATTTCGATTTTGAAATTTTTTGTTGAATTCAAAATTGAAAATACCAAATTGAAATGGAATAAAAAATTTCAATGTCAAATTTGAAATGAATTACAGACTTTTTTTAAAACATTTAATTTTTATTGTTAAAAAATAATGATATTTGCCAATTATATTCTCCAAATTTAGAGATAAAAATATAAAAAATTTTGATTAATATTAAATTTAAATTCTAATTGCATTTTCAAAAACGTTTCTAAGTGAGATTGCAAAAAGCAACTAAACGCCAAATTTGGTAGTATCTATAACCTGACATCTTCTCTTCCATAATGCTGCATTCTTTGTGTTGCTCAAAATTTGCAATTTGACGGCAAATTTTATCTCAAGATTTGTAAATTGACGCCAAATTTAATCTCAAGTTTTTTTTGCATCACACAATTTTGTAGTAATCTTTTTTGGAGCAAATATATGTTCCAATTTTTGTGAAAAAAGTTTTAAAAATTAATATAATCATACTAATGTGAAATTTGAAAACTCTCTTTAATTGAGAGTCATCATTCGAATTGTAACTACTAGCCAAATTTGGCAGCCATATGACCAGGTAATCTACTGTGAAGAATGCTGTATTATGCAAAACCTTTTATGAAAAAGAGTTCCGCTCAAATATTATTATTGCAATTTGCAAAATGGCAACATAAAAGCCCTACTACATTAACAAAACTAAATAACAGTGTGCTTGTATAATGGCAAGTGCCATAATAAGCAATTCAACGAGACTAAATCGTATGGCTATTTGATTTGAAGAGCTTTTTAGAGCAGCTTTGTTTAGCTTATTGCATCAGCAGCTTTCATCACAAATGCAAAGCATATGTCAGAATTTGTGTTTGCTACTTTGTGAAATTATAGTCAGACTTATGGTTATGAAATGTAAACTTTCGTGTTTAGTTTTCATTATATAGTTTATTGATTTCAGAGTGAAGAGAAGTGAATTTTGTTCTGAATTTCCACATCTTTGTGAACCTCCAAACAACATAACGGCCTTTTGTTTACGGCATTCTGATTTGTGCAAGGACAACACAACAAACATTGTGTTAAATATTTTTGGTTGGTTTATGATTCTTTTGCAATTTCTCTGTTAAATTGTTATAGACAAGACTCCTCTGACAAAAAAAAACCAGCTTCACCATAAATGCTGACTATATTTTTAAATTCAGCTAAATTGTTTCGATATAACTTTACGACTCCATCAAATTATAAGGCATTGAAGCCATGCTATTTTGGTTATCTGGCATATATGCTGCTTATTATGATCATCATATGTATATCTCTGTTACTGCGAATATCCTCTTTATGCTGCTTATCGTGATAACATATATCTCTGTTGCCATGGGATTGCGGACCAATCCCATGACAACAGACATATATTAAAGTATTCGACTACGTTCGAAGGAAATTTTCTTAATAAAAGATTTTTTAAACTATTTAAAGCTATGGTTTTTAAATGTATTGTCAATTGTAATACAAGATACTATGAATAAAAAATATTTGAAAATATAATATATTTTGAAGATTAGGAAAATTTATAGTAAATTTCAATGAAATTTAACCGAAACGGTTAACACTCTACACAAAATTGTACTGCAACAATCCCGTTTTTCCTTTTACATACGTTTTAGAATATAATGATGAATGAAATGAACCAAAATCTAAGAAATATTTTTAGATGCAAAGAATTTATGGATAAAAATATAAGTATATGTATGCATTTTTCCATAAATTTACAAGTTTTTCTAAAATTACCTATAAATGAAAAAGAATTTTCACCGACAGAAATTCATTGTTAATATTATTTAAAACACAGACTGAAATTTTTGTGTAAATACTTATATTAGTGTTTGAGATATCATGTTAATGGTGGAGAATTTGTGAAAATTAAAGTTTTTAGAAAATTGAAGTTAAAGATAAATGTTAGCTAAAAAATATGTGACCCTGGATAATAGACCAGTCTTTCCTTTTCCTAGAAATGATAAACTGTTTTGGAAAGAGAAAAGTCTAAACTACAAGAAATAATAATAAAAAAAACTGCCTTTGGGGTTGATAAACAGCGTTTTTAACGTAGTTCGGATACCTTAATAACGTTAATTCCTCTTTCTAGAATCTTGATACTGTAGTTTAAATTTTTTCATTTCTCATACAGGTGATATAAAAAAACATGAAAGTCATAAAACATCAAATTCATGATTTTTATTAATCTATACGTTATTGGTCTCCCTGAATTCGAATAGCACATTTCTGGAAAATGTCCCGTCTATGACAAAGATAGTTCAAAGACGCTTAGAGCTAAACGAATGGTCTTAACATTAAATTTGCAGATTGCTAAGAAATTTTGAGAAAAATATATTCAAATCAGATCTGTCTGTCCGGATTCTTGAACATAATAAGGTAATAACAAAACGAAGAGTTCTAGATTGATAAAATTCGGTAAACAGATTTAACATCTATATGGCCGATACCTTTCAAATTTTAAGCCAAATCCAACTAAGAGTTGACTGTCTGTCGATCTGTACTTTTAAAAATATTTAAATCCCATTTAAGAAAATCCCATCTTACAGCTTCGAAAATAATGCGATCACGCATTTTGAAACCAGCAATCAATCGCCGCATAATAGTGTGAGTTTGCTGTTTCTCATGTCCTGGATATATCCTGGATATGTTTCCTGTGTTCTGGATATTATATGTATTCTTTTTATTCTTAAATTCCTTTTATAGAATTCATATCAAGGGTATAGAGAGATAACTTCAGCGGGTATTTCTTTTTCCAGATGCCAAAATTAGGATATTATACAAGTGATGAAAGAGAGAATGTTCTAGAAGTTCTTCGGCTCTTATATATAGATCAATTTTTCAATAGAAAATTTTGGAAAATTGAAAATGAACTGACAACCAGGGAAAGGTATGAAATATATAAAAATATATAAGCAGCAAACATTTTATTCATTTTGTTTATTAAACATCTTTATCAATTAAATAGATTCTTTCAGTATAATGCTGAAGTGTTCATATTATTGTGAAATATTTGAAATTTTATGGATTATTTTAATTACAGATAATTATTATTTGTGTAACAATTAGCTAATAAGATTTTCCATGGTTTTCTGTAGCTCAAAAGACAAATCAATGCAAACTTATTTACGAAATTACCATAATTTTACTCCATTATTTCCAAGTACTTTCTAGTTTCAATAATTAATATCAATAAATATTTCCACTTGCCAATCAGAAATTCAGATTTTTTTTTTGACTGAGTGGCCATGAATTACCAGGAGAAAAGTATGAAAAGGTGATTTTTTTTCTAAAAAAAACTTGCTGGATTCGGTCGAATTATAAACTATGTTTTATTAAATAGACGCTCAATTTCTTCGCAACAAGACTTTGTGTTGCGACACTTTAATGTAGGGTACTTAATGGTAATATCCAAATGAATTGCTATAGCTTCGTTGATCTACGGCTTTTCAATGTTGTATGAATGCATGGAATTTGTGGCTTGCCAAATGTATTTACAATATTTTACCATCATGCGTTTAAGCTGAGTAGTTAGTTCAAAATATCAACTTCAAATTCAGTTTTTATTTCTTTTTTTGAATAATGAGAAAGCGATTGGCATTGTTGCACAGGAATTTAAAATAAGAAGTTTTATAGAAGGAAGAGATATTATGGTCATTTGGGACAAATGTTATTTTTTTCACTTTAAATTCCAATTTTTCAAAAATATAATCTATCTATAAATCTTTCAATGGAAAGGTAAAATTTTCATGGAATTAAAAACAAAGAATTTTTATATTTTATTGCTAACTTTTTTTCCTGACAGTTAGATTGCTCTTAATCTTCTGATTCAAACTTTTCCTTTAAAATTATACCTATATACTCCGAAAAGTAATCGGTGCATTACTATTCCCCTTACACAAGAATTTATTTATGGTTTTGAAAAAAATTATAATTGTATAAAAAAGAATTTCTATGAAGAATTAAATTGCACTTTCTTACCATTGTAATTATTTTTAACAATCAAAGTTTTTTTTAAAAGAAGGTAATATTAAACTGACGTACTGTTTTGAATAGTGCCTTAGATGAAATGTTCCAGTGGAAATAATATCTTTCTACATGGAGACAAAAAGAATAAATTTCCTTCTTTGTGAGCCAATATTGATGTTCTTGTTTTAATGGATTGTGTGTAAGCTACTGGCAGTAAAACTATTGTATATATCCACATATTATTAAACCACAATTTCAAGATTGGATTGCCCTTTCCATCTCTAGATTTAAGTAGCAGTACTAATTGATTTGATTGGATATAATCTAGTAGGAATATCCTTAGTACTGCTACTAAAATCTAGAGATGGAAAGGGTAATCCAATCTTGAAATTGTGTTTTAATTCTAAATAATCATTTGTCTAGTGCAACTTCTTTTGAGGGAATTTAAATGAGGATTAGAACCAAAAATTTATCTTTTTATTGCCTATAGTTTAAAATTTTACTCCAACAATTATCATTCATTAAAATTTCATTAATGTTGGCGAAATAATTAGGTTCTAAAGTATATTCATTTTTTATAATCTCATTTAGTGATTTCAAAACCATATATGTTTTTGATATTCGCAGAGATGTATACATCACCTGTTATGCTCAAAATCTGCTTCTTAATAGTTCATTGGAACCGCAAACTGTGACCTCAAGTAAGTAATAATTTTTCTCAATTGTGCATGAAAATCATTATTAAATTCCTCTTACTTTTCATATATCATTATAAAGAGTACTCTTAATTAAGCTTTCAGATTGATAAAACTAATTAAGAATAAAATGCTCCTGCTTAAGTGGATTGGGAAAAAACTTGTTCAAATCCCCAAAATTCTAGGATATCTTTTATATCAAATAATTTTATGATGTCCTTACTCAAATTAGAAAAATTCTAGGAACCCGGCGTTGTACATCTCAAAATTTCAGTATGTCCTTGTTCACAGAAAAAAAATCTGCTAAGTCTTTGTTCAAAGTTTCAAAAAGAATGTTGGGAATCCTTTTTGAAAGTCCAAAAATTCTAGGATGTCCCGTTTCAAAGTCCAAATTTGATCATGCTCAAAAACAGAAAATCTATTAATTCCCTGCTCAAAGTACAAAATAATAGGAAGTCTTCGTTCAAAGTCCAAAGAGTCTTCCAGATTTCATCTATTTGAAATTTTGAAGCTTTATACACAACTTTAGCAATATAGATCTCACGGGCACAAATTTTGGACTTAGAGCAAATTCCAGATTGTTAGAAGGATTCAGAGTTTTATTTTCTGAATCTAGCACATGAGAATATTGTGCCTAATGGTATTGTAAATAAAAACAAGTATGCATCTTAGAAGCCGTTTTTGGCTGTTTGAAATAAAAATGTGAAATAATGTGTTTGGGGTTTCGGATGAGATTCGTCAAAATATCAAATCGGTGGAAAAGTTTTTGACGATTGTTATATCTTCAGTTAATATAATTAATATTAGAAAGCGGAAAATGATCTTAAATAGTAAATTTGATTGCTGGATTTTATAAAATGCTACATCTTCAACCTTGGACTTATAGAATTATAAATTTTTAAGATATTTTCAACAATCCGGTTGGCAATCTTATCATATAAGGATTGAATATTATTTTTTACTTTCATGAACAAAAGAGTTTTTTCGCAGTAGTCAAAAAATTCGAATTCGAGATTTTGTCGAATCGCCACACTTCGGATCTTCTGAGTTCAAAACTCATATTTTCGGAAAATCTCCGTTTGAAATATTTTTCTATCTTTGATATAGGTAACTCAAAAACTAGAAGCTAAATGAATGGCCTTTGGTGCATGGTTTTGAATCAAATTTATGTATTTATGTAGAATTTCGTGCATAATCCTTTAAGAAGTTTGTATATTCGATATTTCATTGTAAGTTAAAATATATAATTATTTTAAAAGTTATCGGTATAACTAGAAAACGAAGAAAGCTAGATAGATAAAAATTTCCTTCATAGATTTTATATCTATAGAGTAGACATGAGTAAAATTTTGAACCAGATCTAGCATGTGTTGAATGTTTGTCTGTATATATCTTCGGAAATATATAGCCACGATAATTCAGAAACACATTGATTTATATATAAAAAAATTATTTTGGAATTTTGATTACGAGTGTAGTAATTGTGTTACATTTTTGTTCCAATCGTTTGGAAAAATTGCATTTTAAAACACAAATTCAGTTTTCAGATAGTATCAAGAGATTAACCGAGAAAGATTAATCGCTGAAATTGTCATCATAAATTTAATAAGAATTTCTATATCCATGTCAATGGCTGATGTTTCCTAATTATTGAGCACCCATTTTATGTCAAGTCCTTTTTTTTGGAATTAATACCTTTATTAGAGAGTATGTGAGAAATCCTTCGAAAAATCACCCCCGATGTTTTTAGTTTCTTTTCAGCCAACCAGTTTTTTTGTCTTTAAAGCATATAACATTATTATTTATGCCTATTAAATTATCACTTTTCTCGTATAAATACCTGTCTTTAACAGTGTTAAAAGAGCCGAGTTGGGCCAGTGGTTAAATCTTGACTGCGGGATTTGGAGGATTGTAAGTTTGTAACCCAATTACATAGAAAAGCCGTAGTATAAGTGGGTCTGGTATATGCTGAATCCGTCTAACTTCTTCCCGCTTTCGTGGTGCGGAAATTTGGAAAAGGGATACCAGCTTAGATGTCTCATGTGTCATTTCATAGTGGTTCAAAATAAAGAAAGCGGTTGCAAAATAGTTCGTTTGTCTAAGATATAACCAAGCAAAGATATCTCAAAAAAGTTTTGAGCTAGATTTATAATTTTTTTTATCTGCAATGTTAGTCTTATTGGGAAAAGAAAGCTTTATAGCAATTCTCCATAGTTGCTAAATTGATATTAATTTCAATGAACTTGACCATGGGTATAAAATTGGTAAACATTCGAAAAATTCAGTGTTGAAAACGAAGTTCCGGAATTATCCAAAATTTTGGATCTTTCTTTATTAGAAAATAATATCCACATATTATAATCAAATTTTAAATCCTTTTGGGACGATTATCTAAACTAGAATAGTCGATGCAAAACCATGAAGAAAATTCAGACTTTATTCTATTGATCGTAGACATACCTCTTTATTTGTTTGCTGTCTTGTTATGCTGTGATTATTTATATTTGCTTCGATGATGTATTTCTTACATTTGTTTCATTCTTTTCTTGGAATAATACGCCACTCTTGGTTACCAGTTTGGTTGTAAATTTTGAGATCATTCCTCAATGGGAGATTTCGATTTCAATACTTACTAATCTAGAGAATATATTTTAATATTTCTTATAAATATTGGAGATACGGAATAAAAAGTGAAACCCTTTCGGATTTATTTATTATTCTATTTCTTAATTATTTTATAAAAAAACAAATTAATACACTATTATTAATTAGTATTAATGTTATTTTATACATTTACTAAAATCGTTTTATTCTTTCTGCCTGCACTCTGTACAGATTTGAATTATCCAGGAGAATCCATTCACACTTTCAGAGTATATGTGAACAGAAGAGAATTTCTTTATCCTTGGAAAGTTCCACAAATAGCCCTTGCCATCCATTCTCCGTTCGTTCCTGTCCATCCCTTACTGGAAGGAATAAATTTAAAACAAGGACACGAATACGTCATAAAAATGCGTTTGGTATGTTTATATTATTGTTATTATAAATACTTGAGGTTTAAAGATGTCAATTAATGCTGGTATTATACTTGTCAAATACATGATGCAGTATGCAACATGAAAAAATCTCATAAAGAGCATTGACGAAATTTGGGCAAAATTTCACTTAATGTCGCTATTGCTCCGACTTCAACAGTAGTTATTAAATATATATGCAATCGAAAACCAAATACATATAAATTTACATCAGGTGTGGGCAGATATTTCTAGATTATGGATTATTTCTGTTTTTTTTTCAAGCTGTAGCCATCCACCCAGGGGAGAGGTAGATGTAGTGAGCTAAATAGAAAAGTCTAAAATATTTATTGTTACTTAATAATAAACACGGAATATCACAACACAGATAATAATAATAGCAATAAATATAATATTAAAGGATATATTTAACATCAAGCAATTCGAAATGCATTAAAAATAATTTAATCAAAAGCTAGGTTAGTTCTCGTAGTTATAGTAACTGCATACCGTCGGTCCATCATGAGTATCTCGGCATATATAATTACTAATTGCTAATATTGTTCTGAATCTAAGGGTTGGTCTGCCTGACGTTAACGATATATTATCTTGACCTCTTAACCGTTGGACCCAAGTGTATCGATTTATTGAATTTTGATAGTTGTAAACAAAACAATAAAACATTCATAACAATTATAATGAAATATTAAAACCACATCGAATAAATTTATAAGTAGAGTATTCAAAAGATTTCTATTTGAATCAAAGTAAGAAAATATTTCCAAAAATAGAAGGTATCATTTAATTAGATAGTAAAGAAAACGAAACATTTAAGTGGTTAATGATATTCATCTTTGAAAATGCAGATTCGCACAGGTTGGTAGACCCAAAGAAAGATGTTCATTTATATACAATTTATTTTAAATAAGAATACCTTACTTTATCCATCTTTTTTTCGAAAAGCTATTCTTAAGTTCTGATTGTGCTTTTGAAATATGCCATTTTGAATATAAGAAACTTCGTTTTCTTTAAGAAATAAAGAGGATATATAAATTATATTATATTGGTGTTCCATAAATATGTTTCTTTTATTTGGCGAGTCTTAGGTCTTAGAATATTTGGTCACTCCAAAATGTCTTGGGTGTCAACCGGGTGATAGTAATATATTTAATGTTCACCCTTGATTTACATAGTATATATCTCGATTTCAAATATTCTACCATTTAAACAGTCTTAAGACTCACATCCTGTAATAGAATATCAATTAATTAATATTAAAGTAATAGAATAGAGGACTTTTGTTCACTTTCGTCACATGTATGTAAATTTAATATTTCAACAGAAAAAAAAGTGAATTGTTTTCTTATTATGTATAAATTAGTTTCGAAGAAATTATTTAAATTTGGAAAATACTTGTACAGAAAAGGAATTCCTGTCAATGAAATTCTAATTTTCTTTAATTTGCAATTGACAAAAAAGAGTTTTACTGTTATAAGTTTCGATGTTAATAATTAATAGTTAATTAGTTAATTTTTACAGGGGAAAAATGTAAAATCACGTTACCCCATTTCATTTCTTTTATAGAGAATTTAAATTTTTTTCCAAACCGAGTTAATCTTTTAAGTAACAAATTTCATTCGATTTCATCAAGGATCTTAAGAGATTTGACTTTAATTATGGAGCTTAAAAGAACAAAATGAAAACCTTTGGAAAAGAGAGTTTTGAAATTTCATAGATTGCAAAAGCAATAACCATAGAGGATTTACATAACTGTAGTAATTCTATATGAGAGATAATTTAATTTAAAATTAATTCATTAAATTATATCCTCTTAAAAGCTTACTTTTTAAAAAAATTATAGGAAATAATCAGAAAAAAATACTATGATTAGATGATAACATACATCATTTTCATTTGCAAGTAATTAATGAGAAGGATTATTTAGACAGCCAAAAAGGATGTTTTTTTTATTATTTGAGAAATTCAGAAATGAACGCCATATTTTTTAGTAGAATGGAGATAGTTTTACCATTTCATGTAAGTTGCATCAAGATAGTAATTTTTTTTTGTATTTTTCCATTTTGTCAATGATTAAAAGTTGAAGAATAAAAGAAACGACACAACGTGTTCTTTGACAATCCGAAACTCAAAGTAAAGTTTTAATATATGAACGAGACATGATTTATGAGGCAATTGGGAAATACCATATGTAGAAATTTTACTAAAGTCTATATTTCTATTTGAAGGAGCATAGATTGCATTCGTTACAAAACCAAATTGGTAAAGGTAAGAAAATTAACAGAAAGCCAAATGATGACAGAATAATTTTAAGAGTTTCTACTTAATAGAGGAAATCATATGATAGTAAGCGTTATGAAATGATGCAATACAATCCCACGTTGAGTTTGAGGACCATCCGATGCAGATTATAGAAATTGGTTTAAATGTTATAACTCAGGAAAAATGCCATTTTTAATTACAAATCGATAGTTAAAAGGACTAAAAAGAGCAATACTTCATATTAATTGGGTAACAATATAATAGAATTGAGACATTTGAGTGATGAAGTCAAAATAAATTTAACTGTTTTTCATAACACACGTAAGAAAAACAGATTTCCATCTTCATTGCATTTTACCTATTTCAGGAGGTGCCTGGTGGCCTGGTTTCCACTCAGATGAAGTCTGTTTTACGGGCTTGAAAGAAAGGGCCCCAAATCTTCACTATCTCGTTGTAATTGCAAGACAGCTTCAATGATAGATCTTAACAGGAATCCTCAGATGCCATTTCTGGTACTATCTTTTGCCCCAAAACATCAATGGCCCAAGACACCACATTTTCCCGCTGCAGAAACTTTCGAATATTTCACAGGATCTCTAATATTGTGAGCCATAACACTAGAGCCATTCACACTGGATGGTACACAAGCACAATTTTTGTTTTGTATGCTTAACCACCTTGACGCAGCATGTCCCTGGAAGTGAACCTTTTCCTTAACTTTCCACGTATACAGGCTGTCAATCCAATAGTCAAGGTTCCATTAAGTTGTTTGTTTGGATACACTGCAATGACTTACATCACTGGTTGTCATCTGCAGACAGGCGTCATCAGCATCATGGGTATTTTTGAATGTTTTTGACAAACTTTAGTTCCATCATCATCGGATTTTGAATTGACTGTTGTCACCATTGTAATTTTAAACAATTTCTATAACTATTTTCCCGTCTTCCCCTACCTGATATTGGACTGTGATGCAATGTCTGAAGTGTAGTCTTGCTTTCATGGCACACACACACACACACACATTTTATTGCTCTTGAAGTTCCAGGCATAATGATTATTTTTTATCATAAATCATCGAGATTTGAAAAACTGACATTTTATCGCAATTTTTCATCCTCTTAATGTCTAGTTACCGAAGCAGCAATTTAATAATTTGTCAATTGAATTCAGCAATATGCTTTATATACGAAAGAATGTGCTGCTGCATATCTGCAAAACTACATTGTATTCTGAATTTTTTAAATCTTTATTTTGGAAGATGCAAATTTCGAGAATATCAATTTGTTCTTTCCAATATTTTTTTCAATGATTAGCTAGTCAGGAGCAATATTGCAAGAAGTAGTGGCATTTCTACTCTCTAATATTCTTAATCAGTTTATGATGTTTTTTGCCCAATTTGTTTTGAACATCAATTAAAACGAATCGCTAAAAATCGTGAAAGAAGGATGTGGTAGCTTTTGAAGGTAAAACTGAGTGCTGTAGTCTGATATCTATCTCATATGAAGATGTCACACTCTGGCTTGTATAACCCTATTTTATAGTCGGAGGAGGGCTATTTCACACAGCTCAGATAGAAAACAAGATAAAGAACAACTATGCCTGAACCGGGACCTGAACTCTAGATTACCAGACATGGGGAAGAGCAGCTACCTCTATAGGCCACGAAGCTTTCTTTTCCCATTCGTATTTGTGAGATACATATGGCATCATAAATATTTATATGAAGAATCATTTCGAATTCATATAAGAGTACCATGTTATTTTACATTTATTCATGCTTCAAAGCAAATGTTTTTAAAGACATACATTCCTATGTAAGCACTTATGATAGTTCCTTGCAGAAACTATCTGTTTCATGGATTTTCAAACACTCTGCAATTTTTATTCTTTCTTAATCCAGTTACTGATAAAAAAAATTCTTTCAGGAAGAAGAGAAATTACTTCCTTATCCTTATGATACCAACTGCACGGACTATGATGATTTGTGGAGGAGAAACAACAAATCAGGACCACGATCCCAAGAGGCAACTCTCTTATCTTATATAAATAAAAATGAATGTTTGTCTGTATGTCTCTTATGCCTTCCTAAACCGTTCATCTGACTGCGATGAAATTTGGTCAGCTTATTGTTTATACCTACGGGATAATTATAGGAATAGTACAATTTTCTAAATTAAAAAAAAATCGAATCTCAACTGCATCTATTTACCAAGGATTAATCTCCAAATAACTCGCCGAGGAGACAATAGGTTCTGTAGAAATGCTAAATCCGAGTTAAAAGTTAATATTTTGTAGCTATAATACGTAAATATCATGCAAATCATTCTCAAAGTTAACAACTTTATTACAGATTATTGGAAAGTTTTGGGAAGACTAAACCTGGTTTTTTTTAAATTTTAATTAAATATTAGTGTTTTTCGCATTAACCATTAAAAATATTGTCATACAAATGATTTTACACCATCTTAACTTTCAAAAATTATCTTTTCCACTATATTAATGATTTTATGGTCTAAATATATTTTATATGTTTAAACAATTTTAAAAGAAAATATTTTAATTACATTTTTTTAAAATTATATTTGAGAATGCTGACTGAATATTAAATGAATC
>JAPMOQ010053288.1:1677813-1706123 GCA_026543055.1 Argiope trifasciata | reverse complement strand
GGAGATATAGTTCTTCATTAGGCCTACAAGGAAGTTACCTCAAGTTGATTGACATATGATTAGAAGCCATACTGAGATGAGAACTTACCATCACAACAGTGAATACATACTAATAGGTATAATAATAGAGTTCAATTAATAAGAAATTAGGAAACAGCACCTCTTTGCATTAATATACTAGATGCTTCTAGCAACCAATTGATTCCTCAGAAGTATTGGTTAAATTTATTTTGTCAAATTGTTCATATATACTTCAAGCTTATGATTGTGCCTAGTTATAAGATGTCGAAACTGTCTTATTTAAGCAGTCCAATATGTGTTATGTTTATTGTACCCACAAAAATTTTAAAGAGGACATGACATCATACTATTAACAAAAATGTAAAACTTCATGTCATCTACATTCTAAATTTTACAAGATTATAAATTTGCTTTCTAATTCATTTAGCAAATTATACAGAATTCTTATTATGTTTGCAATAAGGAAAGAGAATTATGCATTAAAATATTTAATGAAACAATGAGAACAGTTTTTAATTTCAGATAACAATATAATCTATCATTAAAAATAAAACAAATTTTTTTAGAAAATGTGAAAATCAAAAATAAATAAAACAGCAAATTGTATAATTATTAAATTAGTATTATAACAAATACTTTCTCAATTTTGAAATGTCATAATTTTTTTTACAATAATATTTGCATAAGATATATGTGGGAAAATATAACTGAGTACAATTTTCAATTCGTTAAATTTCTTTTTAAAAAAATCATTTAAAAAACAAATACACATATCTATAACATTATCTAATCACACACATTCACGTTTGTTGATGAGACAAATGCCAAAGATGAAACTGAGATAAATAGACATACTTTTCAACTTCATCTTGACTCTTCCCAGCTGTAGTTACAACTGGAATAGCTTCATCCATATTGATAGTAGTTGATGAATGGAGAGAATCCATGTTATTTATTTGACTAATTGTTACTGTGTGATCAGGTAAATCATAAGTCACAGGTTCCAGGAGATGCTGAATCTCTAAAGGAAGAAAGATAAATAAATAACAAAGTTTTTTAAAATTAAACTCTATAAATGGCTTTCATAACTGTATCAAAATAATTTACTTATTTATAGAAATTAATAGATATGCATAGACTGCATTATACATGCTAAGCACAAAAGTACGATACATTTTTTGAAAAAATGTTTTATATATTATAGGTTACTAAACATTTCTTAGATGTTAAGCAAATTTAAACATTGTGCTTAACATCTAAGAAAAATTAATAATTCTGAATATGTGATCATAAAGAAATGGAGTTAACCAAGTAATTACATGAATTTAATAGACAATAATGTGAATTATATAATTAATATTTGAAATTTAATGTTACCCATTTAAACTTTTTGGTTTTAAAGTGAATAATTATATGAAAGAACAAAAATAATTTTAATATAATGAGTTTATTTTTGCTTAATATTTAAATAATTTGCCTGTTTGTCTAAAAAATGTATGAATTTTTTATCTGGCTTTAAATTTTTCCCCCTAGTTTGATTACGAGTTTCTTCTCTAACTGAACATGTTTAAGCAAGAGATATAAATAAATAAAATTAAATTAATCTCAATACATATAAAAAAAATCTTTTGGAGCTGTGTATTATTCCTGAAAAATTTTCTTATACTTTGTCTGCAAATGTATTGTTATTCTTATTACTTATAATAATTGTTTTCAGGTACCCAGAAAATTTATTTATTTATACAAACAGACAATATATATAACCACCTTTAATTTTGGCATAAAAAATGAAATAAATTTCCCATGCATGTTTCCAATAACATGTATTTACAAAATGCATAAAATATTAACAATGAGTTTACTAAATATTATAATAAAAAAAACAGATGTTATAGACTGAAAAACTGCTACTAAGATCATTTGTATCTAAACAAAAATAATAAAATAAAATTGAAATAAAACATATTTCATAAAAGCTAAATAACTCAGATAGCTAAATGATATTTAAAAGTTGCAAAAGAAAGAAAAAAAATTTCAAAAACAAAAAGAAATTAAAATTAACAAGGTATATTTTGTAAAATAAAGTTGTCTCACTAAATGTCTTCGAACTGAACTGAGAGATATTCGTCACTCAGAAACTGGAATGTATAGACTCATCAATACTAAATTTTATAATAATTGGCCCATTTTATAGGTCTATCTAATTCCAACAAATTTTTAATTTAATTTCTGCTCAAATTAAGAATAAATTATTAAAACATGAAAAAACAATGTTTCAACTTCTATCCTCTATACCTACATTTTAGTAATATATTTGAATGCAAACTTAGTCAGTTTTGGGGAATCAACTAAAGTACTCAAACCAATAAAATTGTTGATAATTTTTCAATAAAATTAGACTGTACAATAAATTTTTCTTCATTTTTCAGGTTTGAAATTACCATGATGAGGAAATCATGAATATGAAGCAATGAATATGAGATTTAGTGTAAATTAAAAGCAATATTTTCAGCTAAAATGTTGGTTACTGAAAGCAATTGATTCTGAACAAAAATAAGAAGGAAGAAAAAATCATGTTATTTCAAGAGGAAAAAAATATTTACCTGGCACTTGACTCTGAGATTTTATTGCATTGTGCAAAGCTTCTTTTTGCTATAATGAGGGAAACAAATGTTTCAGTAAAGAAAATGTCATTTATCATAACAAACAGTAAAATCAAACTGCAATGATAAAAGGGAACATACACTTTTTTTAATTCTTTTTTTCTCCTCCTTTAATAAGGCATCCAGTGTTTGTTTTCTTTTCACTTTTCGTTCTAAATTTCTCTTTCGAAAACCTGTCAGGAAATCTCTATTTTCAAATAAAGAAATTAACGTAAGTGAAAAAGTTTTTAAAAACACATTAGCACTTGCAAGCGCTAAAATTGCTGCATACAATACATGTTACAAATCCCGAAATATTTTATAGAAATATCATTAAGAAAATAATCAATATTTTATTGCTTACGCCCTTTCTTTTTCATCGAATATGAGATGCACTTTTGATTGCTTGGATCTTCTTTTTTTCATGACTGTATAGTTTCTAATGCTATATCTACAACAGATTTAACTCATGTGAATCTTGAATGTAAAACTCATGTGGATGTTTGTTTTGAAAGTAATATTTATACCCTTCATATCATTTCAGTTCTTGATTCAATATACATCTTAATCATCTTTGAAAGAATACATAGTAGTGATTAAAGTTATAGAGAAACCTCAGAATTCTTTTAGATTCATTTATTTTTTGAAATATTTATTTGTTTAGTATAAAAATAAAAATGAGTGTCTAATGTTCGATGATATGAAGCGAATCATTTGGAAATAAGAAAAGACTACAACTGACACTGGTATAAACATTGCTATCATAAATCACATTGCTTAAGGTAAAAACATATATATTTTAATTTTTAAGGGGTTTCATTTTTTTTTTTTTTTTTTTTTTTTGCTGTTATTTAAAGCAACTTTTATGAAACAGTGATATACTTCACAAATACGGAAGACCATTAGGTATCACCGAAACTGATTACGATAAGTCAGTAGTGAAACCAAGTGTAAATAAATGACTCATGATTGCCCCTTGGCTGGCTATGCATTTCAGGATTTACGCAATCCCAGTCATCTCTACAAATTTTGTTTTTTAATTAATTACTTATTCTAAGCTTCAGCTGCTTGTAAACTATTTAGCCGTCATTTGCAGTTGTCTTATTTCTTTAATACACATTGTAAAGAGATTATTTAACGTTCCAATATTTGAAGTAAAGCTGAATGTACATTCGCTGATAAATCTATCTAAAATTATTTTTGTCTTAGTGTTGCTATGGAAGCTGTGGCCAAGCATGATTTTAATGCAACAGCAGAAGATGAACTTAGTTTTAGGAAAGGCCAAGTTTTGAAAGTAAGAAATAATTCTATTTAATTTGTATAAAGACACACTAATTTCAACTCTTCACATGTATGCACAATTTTGAATAGTTAATATGTATATTTTAGCATTTTGATCCTAAATACATTGGTAATTGACTTCTGCTTTATAAAAATATTGCCTTGAATGCTTTGTAATTAATGTTACTTTATTTCAGACATAAATATAATTTTCAGTAGTGATAAAGATAATTTATTTTAAAAGTGTTTTTTTTTTCATAAATGTTTGTATTTATTCTTTTTCTACCTATTGCATTCATTTAAAATGTATTGAATTAGTAATTTCTTTACATATAAACATGTTAGTTATTAAAAAACTATATTTCAGTTTTATCTGTAACATTAAATGTATATAAAATGTAAGCACATTTACATAGGATACATCTGATCCTAAGTTCTCAGTGAAAAATAAACAATTAAATTTTAGATTTATAATCTATATTTTTTTAATCATCCATGAAGGTCTAGTATCATCTAATAATTATTATATTTAAAAATTAAACAACAATAAAAAAATCTTTACACAATTTGGTAAGTTTATAAAGGCTTTATATCTGTAATATTAAGTTAAAAAGAATAAAAAGATTTATATATATATATGATTTATTTTTTTATACTGACTATTTTGGGAATGATGTAGTGAATAGAGGCTATAACTTACAAAGAAGTTATTAACTGTGTTTTATGGAATGAACATTTTAAAACCTAGTGGTGTAATTTAAATGAAAATCTTTTTTCTCCCAATAAAAGTATTTTTTTGGTATATTATTTATAAATAACAAGTATTTGCATTTATAATAAATGCTAAGCTATAAATAGCTTTATATTAAAAGATATATTTCAAAAATCTGTTTCTATATTGTTATATTTTCTAAATAATTAATTTATATATAAATTTTCTGAATTATTTAATACATTTTTTTATATTAAAAGTTTTTTCCATGTTTAAGATTAAGCATTGATGAAAGTATTCAGAGAATTTTTTTTAATCTTTATTTGTGTTTATTACCTAAATAAATATTGGTAATTTTCTTTAGTCAAGATGGGCATGCATACTATACGAAAATTCATAGTTTCCTTTTCTCTTGTCATAAAGCATGGTGTACTTTTATTTTCTTTTATTAACACTTATCCCTTATAAATAGATTTCTCTTTGTCTTGTTCATTTGTCGTTTCTTAATTCGTTAAAATGTTTAATTAATAACACTCTGAGTTGCATTGTATTCGATAATTACTTTCTCATTTTCAAAGTATATAGTTAGAAAGTATTGTAATTTTCTATTTAAAAAAAAATCAATCTTTAAATTTTAAGGAATATACTTTACACTTCCCTAGTCCAAGAATTTTTTCAAATTATCTTTGTCTGAAAATATAATAGCTCAAATATGTAACAAGTTAGAAAAAAGATATTTTGTATATCATTTTTGCATCAAAATTATCGATTTGTATCAAGTTTTAGATAATGTATTTCCTGATGTCTCTCCTTTCATGTATGTGTGATGTAAAAGATCTTAACAAACTAGATGAATGGAATTCAGTATATGATTGTTTACTAGAGTTGTAAATTTATTTACTGTTTGATTGTTTCCTTATTTTTGTACATATTAAGGCAGTAACTGAAACATACAGTAAGTTGACAGATTGGAATTTAGTATGTGATATTGACACCAGAGTTGTAAATTTGTATCAAATTTTTGAACAGTTGCTAAGTAAATATGATCAAAAATATATATTTTTAATATTCTTTCTTTGAAGTTAAACTCAAATTACTTTTGAGTGTGAGTTGTTGAAAAGAATGCTGCTACTGATTGACAATTTAATGCATTTTTCTCAGTCAGTCATTCCTTTCAGATCTTAAACATAGAAGATTCAGACTGGTATAGAGCTGAGCTTGATGGCAAAGAAGGATTTATTCCAAGCAACTACATAGAAATGAAAAATCATGAGTAAGATTTCTGTTTATATATATATAAATAATATACATTGTTTTATTTCATATTTAATTTCTTAAATACATATTTTGTAATTTTTTTCCTATGATTTATTTTTAAAATAAATTTTATTTTTCTTTTGATTCAAGAAAAAAATAAAAAATTACCAAGCATATTAAACACTATTGAAGAAATTGGAACAAAATTAGTTTATTAGAATTGCATGCTGTTAATTAAAAACAAAATGCTTATTTATCTTTGTTTTTTGCCACACTAATGATACTTTGTAGTTGCCAGCAGTCGAAAATAATTATAATAATAGCAATTTATTTCTAAAATTTATATTTGAAAGAACTACAACACTCAGTACATATATTATGATTAATGTGGTTATTCAGTTATTGTTAATAGCAACTGGTACAGTTGTTTTATTTATTTATTTATCTTAGTATTCATTATATATGATATTTTTACAATTTTATATTACCAGTCATTTTTAATCCTATCCAGATGGGCTATAAAACTGGTAACAATACTTCACACTTGATTATCACATATTAACTAAAAGTCACAGGGAAAATCTCATATAAATTGTTAGAATGCTTAAGAAATAAACTTAAAAGGCTATTTATAGTACATATTAAATATAAATATATAGTAGTAACATTAAGAGTTTTATTTTCTTAAGTGATATCTTCTCTTTATATAATGCTAATGAGCAATCTGTTTATTAAATTTGGATTAAAGCAAATAGTGATTTTCTAAAAGAATTTTATATATATATATATATTTAAAGATATTAAAAAGTGTCGAAAAAATATGATAGAGCTAATTTCTGTCCTGTGAAACAAAAACTTATGGAGTTGTGATAAGTGACCACAATTTCATAATCTTTTTATAAATTGAAAATATCTTCATCCATCTTTCATCAATCCCTTTACTGTACTTTATATAGCTGTTTTATTTTATTTTTAAAAACCTGTGATGTAACGAATTTCTTACCAATATCCTTATGCATGTTAATAAACACTTCTCAGCTCTGTTTGGAATACAAAATAGAGACGTGTTCTTATTTTTAAGAGACTTATAAAATACATGCTTAATAGGTATTGCAGCCTTCAACAATCAAAGCTGATCATTGATTCTTTGCTGTTCTTAATTGCGATAATTTTATCAGTACATCTGAGTACACAGTAAGGGCCATCATATAGTGCCTGCAGGGGTTTCTAAACTGTATCATACTGCACGATTGCATGTATAAACACTTTTTAATTGGGATGTAGCTGATTTTGGCTTGAGTTGCTCAATTGTAGTTCATAAATTTTTTAAAAGCTTGTGAGATTTAACTTTTAACTGAAAGGGTCTCAGAAAAATTCCACTGATAGAGGGATAAACTAATCTTGCTGATGTGTACTGAAGATCCTCCTTAATGCCATTCTGAGTCAAAGGAAAGATAGTGAGGTTGATTCATTCCATTTTGTGGATGCTTAACATTTGGTGCTTAGTTTTATAGAATAGTGAAATTGCTCAATTATTCCATTGTTAGATGGGTGATAAGGGATTGTTCTTATCCCTTAGGCACCCCAAAATTTGGTTATCAAGAAAAAGAAATTATTTTCAAATTTTTGTTCCTGATCTGTTGTAATGATTGAAGACTAAGCAAAGCGTGAGATCCACTGACCAGTGAAATCATTCGCATTGGTTTCGACAAAAATGGCAGAGATGGGAATTGTTTCTGGCCATCATGTGAAATAGTCTATGCTGATGAATACATATCTACAGTTTTTTAAGGTGCAAAAGTTCTTACTAGATCAAAATGAACATGACTGAATTATGCTGAAGGAAAGATTTAAGAGGACTATTGATGTGTATTATGCCTTACATGTGTAGCAATTTAGACATAAACAAGTTCAGTTCGAAATGTCTTTTTGCATAGATGGTGATATGAATCTTTCCAAAATTAGATTATTTTAATTGCATGGATACCAGGATGAGAATGGTTGCATAAAGATCAAAAAAATATCTTCCTACTTGTTAGTATATAAGGTCTCACCATCTTTTTCCTGACATTACAATAGAGTTTCAATGAAGTAGGATAAGACAAGAGGGGTTTCATAACAAGTGACAGTTCTTTATTGTTCTAAAATTTATGTAATTGCCTTGCATTATTAATTTAGTTATGTCATCAATCTAACAGCCACTTCTAACATTGAGCTATGATTACCAAAAGATTATAGTGTTTCCAAAAGTCAATGCTGTTTTTTGGTTAGTTTAACATTTGCTATTATGGAAGAGAAATTAAAAGTTCAATAGTAATTGAAATCTAGAGTCAGGTGCTTTTGTCCTCAAGTTTGCATTTTCGTTCCATTAGTGATCATTAGGAATAACTCATTTGGGAAATTGGCTTTTATGGCACAATGTTTTAGCTAATTGATACTTATGACCAATATCCATCAAAATTTTAGTTCACTAATTTTATTGTCTAATATGATTTGATTTACCTGATAATCATGACCAAGGCCAGTGGAGGATTGCTATTTAATTTTCCTTCGGATAAAAAGAGCAAGCTAAATTACGCATACATATATATATATATATATATATATATATATTGTCAAATTAGTATGATAAGACTCAATGCTATTTGAAGATTCTTTATGTCTTTACAACCAATCTTGGGATCAACTATGTCCATATTTTAACTGGCAAGCTTGTCTGGTATATTATCCTGAACTGTAATAATGTTTGAATGTTTGCTAATTCATTAATTTTTTATCTGCAATGCATCTAAATCTTCACTCAAAGCAACTAAGCTTATTGGATGGCTATTTGAGAATCTACCTAACCAAAAAAAAAAAAAATAGTTTGCCAAAAGTATCACCAGCCAAAACCTTTATGTGTGTTAACAAATGAAAGGCTCTCTGGTTGCTAAGCTCCAATTCTCGTAAAAGTGTACAGGTTTTTGAAACCTGAGTTTTGGAATGTAATTCAAATGTTTTTTTAACAAATGTAATTCAAATGTTTTTGTTTTGTTTTGTTTCAAAGCAATTTATTTATCATTATTGCAAGAGGTTCAAGATTATGCCATTAACAGAATTTTAATTATCGGAATGAACTGCACAGGTAACAGAATTAGTACCATAACAGTAATTTTTTCCAAGGCAGATTGAGCTGCATGCTTTACAAACCACAATACAACATTAGCCTTCCAAAAAGGCAATGATTTGATATTAACTCGTGAAATGTTGGCGTCATTAAAGGCAGAATCTTGATTATCTCCCAGTATGTTTGAATTGTTATATTAATTAAAATCACTGTAATTCATTAACTATCAACTAAATTATTGATTTTTTTTAATTAAAAAAATCAAAATGTTTCCAAATTCAGAACAAATTTGAAAAAGAAAATCATTAAATTAAAATTCAATAGAGAGTGAATTCAATGAATCAATAGAGTAATTTCAGTTTTGATTTGAGTCAAAAACTTAAATTTGGAGGGCTGCGTTAACCTGGCTGGTAGAGCATCAGTGTCGCAACTGAAAGGTAGCGAATTTTGACCTCATCTCGGCCAAAGACTGCCTTGTTGGCTAATGGCAGTTGGGGCACTTTAAATAGGTCATGACTGTGAAGTCCTCCAAGTTTCTATAACAAATAATATCTCTGGGGCTCTGAATGAGGAATGAGTCAGTCTCTGATTTGGATCTCAATTCCGACTTGCTAAATAGATGAGTTCGACCACTCCCTAAAAAGGTCTGTGTCGTGTGTGTTCGAGCAAAGTCGTATTTTCAACTTAATGTTGCTCATTAACAACAAAAAACACACATCTCTGCTTTAATTCGAAAGAGCTCCACTCATTCGGACTGGGTATGACCAAGTGATATTAGATCCACCACTTAAATTTGGTGCTTTTGGACAACTTTTGAAGAGCTTATAGATCTAATTTTAAAGATTGCTTGCATATTATTTTCATTTGGTGCAGAGAGGTTTTGAGTAATGAAAAAGTTTTGTTAATGTATTTGTCTGATCTGACTTTTTACTTGAATTACTTCAGTGGAGAATGTTTTTTATAGTCTGTGGGGGGGTTTGATGGATTTTTACTTACTAATAACTTTTGAAATAATGGATGTAGTTTTAAAGTCTTTTCCCCATCATACGCAGAAAAATTCTTTTTTTTATAATAATATAGAATTTTTAAAGATTGAGTCAAGTTTTGTAGGATGTTGAAAGCCTCGGATATGAGGTAGAGAAAACAGTGTTTAATATCAAGCATTCAGATTTGCCATTTTTGAAGAAATTTCTGATGACTCCATTTAACTATACATCAAAACAAAAAATCCATTTGCTTCTATGGTTACCAATATAGATGTTCGTCCACATATTCAATCAACAATGGAGTAAAAATTAACATTAAAAAAAACATAATGAAATTTTTTTTTTATTTCCTTGTTAATGAAATATATAGCAAACGTATATACATATAAATAATACATACTGCTACCTTACATGATTATTCCCTTGGCATGAGCATGTAGCTTAAACTGCTACATCATTTTGATGAAAGGGGAATAACCATATATATATAACGATGTCAGACACCATCATTTGATTTTTTCTTAATGATTTACTTAATCTTTTAGTTGGTATTATGGCAGAATATCACGGGCTGATGCTGAAAAACTGCTTTCAACAAAACATGAAGGTGCCTTTCTTATTCGAGTTAGTGAAAGCTCACCTGGAGATTTCTCTCTATCTGTAAAGTAAGTATACTTTATATCTTACTCTTTTAAAAATTGAAATATGATAGGATACTTCGTAACCAGCATTTTCATGAAATATATGGTCATGCGTTTCTGTAATATTTTATAAAGCTGAAGTAATAAAATACCATTTATTTTTACATATAGTTTAAAAAGCAAACTCATTAAATTTTCAAAATGTGAAAAAAAAAAGTTTACTAAACAATATTGTTTCAGAAGGTAGACATGATAAGATAATTTTTTATCTATATATTTTAAAATGCTGTTATTCCTTTTTTTTTTTTTTTTTTTAAGTCTATTAAGACATGGAATTGTTCTGTTCCCGATTTTGTGCTAGTTTTGCCAATCTTATGATATCAATTATGAATTATTTTTACCATATATTAATGTATTCAAATTATTTTTACAGATGTAGTAATGCAATTCAACATTTCAAAGTTCTTAGAGATACACAAGGAAAATTTTTCCTGTGGGTTAAAAAGTTTAACTCATTAAATGAACTGATTGATTATCATCGAAATGCATCAGTGAGCAGATCTGAGGATGTGAAGCTGAAGGATATTCAGAAGGAAGAAGTAATGTATTATTATTTTACAAATATGCTTTTAAAAAATTAAAAATGTGTCAAGAAATTGTATTTTTCATGTTAGCAGTGCCTTTTAGCCATCTTTAATTTAACATTACTAGTTTCATGCTTTCAAAATGGAATTTTGTAATCATTTTGTTTTTAATCCTCTTTCTGAGGAATTTCAATTTTGAATTTTTCTAAGCTTGTTTATCTTTGATAAAAATAATTTATTTTTGAATGTTCAGAAATTCATTATCAATTGATGATTTCTTTTAGCCAAATTTATAATTTATTATTATTATTTTTGAAATAAAATATTTTTTGTAAGTGTTATAACAATAATCTAATGTTTTGATCCCCTTTCCCTAACTTCTAAGAGGTGGTACTGCTGAGTAATTGCTTAGGAAGTGACAGTTATTTGGTTGGGTATTGGTGAGATGAGTAGACTGTAAAAGGCTAAGGGTACAGCTATCAAAATGATACACGCATTAAAATATATCAACTACTTCCACCTGACTGCCTCCATGTAAATAATATCCCATTGTGTTACTTTCACCTAACATAACACCATCCAGGCAACGGGGCACAAGATGACATTATGTTATTTATGTGAAAATAACATAATGGGATAATGATTACGTTTAGGCAGTCAAGTGGAAATAGTTGATATATTTTAACTGGGAAAAGAAAACTGGTCTGTGAAATCTTTAATATTTCAATTTTACACTACTGTTTTTATATTTATTTATATCTGAAACATAAAATTTGAAAGTTAATCTGCTTTATGAAGCAAGGCTTTTTTTTTGCACTCATATAACAATGAATCTTGATATCTTAGCTATATTTAGTTGTTAATAGTATTTTGTCTTAGAGTAAAATGTAATATTCATTTTCTTTGCTAAAAGAAATTGTATTTTAATTTCAAGTATATTTAATAAGAATATTTATATATTAAATTACATCCTTATGTAATTGTAAGCTTAAATTATGCAATTGCATTAAAACTCAATCCTCATTTAGTGTTTGTTTTCTAAAAATACCTTCGTTCCTTGTAAGAATTATTAAAATCCTTGGTTGTTTGACTGTACATTTTCATTGTTGTAAAGTATAGTAAGAGTTAAATTCATAGAAATGTATATAAAACAAAATTGTTTAATCCACTGTACCTGATATAATCTTGCTGAATTTCAAAGTCATAAAGAAATCATTTAAATCTAATTATCTATTAATGATTTGGTAAGAACAAAACAACGTGTTTTTTTATATTAATTTCCTTTTTGAATTCTCTTTGAAATGTGTAATCAGAAATCCCCAGAAGACTATTGGTATAGTAGATATTAATTTTAATGACTATATAGATATTATTTTTAATGCCTATAATTTTTACACCTAAACAAAATAGTTTAGGTGTAATAATTGTGAAAATCCAAACTGAAATATTGTGACTTAATGATTAGGCATGATGTAATATTGTAATTGTTGCAATAAATAAAATTTTCAGTACATATCATAAAGGTCAATATAATATGGCATACTGTATTTGAAAATTTTCATTTCAGAAATTGAAAAGCATAGATAGAATGGATAATAATTAAATATATTTCTTTTTAAAGTAGTTTGAATTAAAATTGATTTGATATGTATGAAAGAAAATTTAGTAAAAAATATTTTTTAATTGATTAAATGATTACTTGTGAGGTGTTATTTTTATAAACCTTTAAAACTTAAACTTTCCTGGGTTTTTTTTTAATTGAACATTTATTTAGTGTATCATTTAAAATTAAAAAAGGAAAGTGTATTATATTTTGTACATGTACAGTTAAAATGTACTTATTGCAAAGGTTTTATTTTGTGAAATACATAGAGAATACATTTTAAATTTTAATATAATGTTTTTTAGGTTTTGTGTAATTTGGCTTAAAATTCTGCATATGAATAAATTCTCAGTCAAAATTAGCCTTTTATATTTTCCTAAATAATTATATTACTTTTTCAAAAATGTAAATAATTATTACTCAAAACAAATAAATCCATTGCTGAAAGTTTCAGATTATTATCTTCATTCTGTAAAACAAAATGAGAGAGTTGCAGTCACACCACTAATTATATTTTCACAAAAATAATTTGAAATCAAACTGCTTTCTGTCTTTTTCAGGATCAGATATTTTATAGTTTGTTAATAATATATATTTTTTGTCTTAATTTTTTTTCTTTCAGTTTCTTGTCCAAGCCATGTATGATTTTAAACCACAGGAGAATGGAGAACTGGAACTTCGACGAGGTGACATCATCACTGTTCTTAATCGCTCTGACAAAAATTGGTGGAAGGGTAAAATTGGTACTAGGAAAGGTATCTTTCCTGCTACATATGTTGTTCCTTACAATAGGTGAAGATGAATTATACTCAATTTCTTGTGCTTTTAAGCATCTCATGGTATTATCTGCAAATGCACATTCTGAACATTTGTGTGTAGCTAAAGTGACATCACCTGTTGCCTCCAATATATATATACATATTCTGCGCTATTTCAGAGCACAAAATCAACAGGCAGTTGATGAAGGGAAGTATTGGACTCTTTTTTCATTTCAAAAATCAAGTTTGTACATACAGAATGTGCCATTATTTTTATTTGCATTTTGAGGAGTCCAAACCTGGGTTTACTCAGGGTTCTTTACATTCATAAGTTTTATTTGTCATTTGGAATGATACATCATTGTCACTTTATTAAATAGCATTCATTATAAAAGCCATATAGTAGAAAAATATTCAGATTAATTATAAGAATTTGAAGTAAATCTACAACTGTATTTTTTCAACTAGAGTGATACTGAATATTCTGTACACTAGTACAATTCCTTATTTTTGCACTTTTATAATTGTACTATTTTTTCTGAAATAGAGAATTAAATATATGGTTTACTTTATAAATATATGAATTAGGTTGCCAAAACTTTATATATTTTTTTTTAATTTAGTGTGTAGGGTAGTCTATATTGACTGATAACATTTTTCTTTGAATTATAAAACCATTTGTGCATTAGATGTATCAAGAAAATATGCATTTTAAAAAGATACTAGAATACTTCTGATGGATTATATAATTAATTATGTCAGCTTTAGATATATGAATTTGTAAAAATAATTTTTAAAAAAATGTGATGCAGAAAATTCTGGATTTATGAGCTTTCATAGTGATTCTCATTCTTAATCTTTTCATAGCAATCCATGATACTTGACTGATAGACTTTTATTACTGTTGTTGAGAATGCTATTGAGTCATTCCTTTTACTTGCACAAGACAAGATAAATGTTTTATACTGACTATGTAGATTTTATAGTATCTAATTCAGTAATATGAGTGCCTGATTATATGCATATATATAATGTATGATAGCTCACATAGCAAATATAATCTTTAAAAAAAGTATGAAGTTGGTTGCACATTTTCTTTGCACCATACTGTGATGTAGCAAATGTAAGATTTGCTATATATTCCATGGTATGCAAATTTTCATATTTGCATCTCGCAAATATGAATTAAAACCATTATTTTGCATGTGTTCATAACTAACTGGTTAAATATTAAATATCAGAACAAATCGTAAGAACAATTTTCCATTCTTTTGAATTTGCATTATTATGAATATTATTTCCCTTGACTGTTGTCATTTAATACAATTTCAATTCCATATTGTTGGTTCTGCCACTTTGTAATAAATTTGAAAAGTAATTGATTTTGTAATATTTCAAAAAAAATGTAATTGAAAATGTCTTTTTTTTTTGTTTTTTTTTTTTTTTTTTTATTGTTTTGCAATGATGGTGGTTGTGAAAATGGGAACTTATATTACTAAATAATTTATTGGATGTTGGCTTGCTATCAAAATGACAGCTATATAAAATGTATTAAAAAAAGTTGATCAATTTATATAATAGTTTGAATTATATATATTTATTTTTGGTATTCTGTCTTTCATATTTGTTGAATAAAATAAGGCAGAGGTGTCCAAACTTTTCGCGGCACGGGCCAGATCGAAATTAGATCCATGTTATATGGGCCACATGTATATACAAATTGAAAAATATCATTATGAGTAAAGTAGCATTAAATGCTATTAATTAATACTATTTTATTGTAAATTGAAAATACAAAATACTAAACAAACAAAGTATAATTATATAATTATTTTATATAAATTGAAATATTTTCATGCAACTTCTAATGCGAATGATGAAACTGTTTTTTTGTTGTTGAAGAATGTCTTCATAGTTGGGATCAAAATTTGTTACACCAATCGTAAGCAATGACTGCGAATTATCATCAGATAAATTTGCTCTATATTTTGATTTGAGATACTTCATTCGAGAAAAAGTTTGTTCGCACACGTAAGTAGTCCCAAACATTGAAATGAATTTACGAGCAAATTTCTTCAAATTTGGAAACTCTTTTGCATCCAAATATTTATAAAAATCTATTAAGTTTCCTTCCTTGTATTTTTCCTTGATTTGTTCGTTTGCTTGAAGATCAATAATTGCTATTTGAAGCTGGCTTGAAATTTCAGCAACATTGCAATCAAATGGATTTTGGAAAAGCCGAATTTCTTTTGAATTCATGTCCAAATCAGAAAATCGCTTTTGAAATTTTTCTTTTAAATCGGCGATGATCTTTACTGCAAATGCAATTGGAAATTGTTCTTCAGTTTTTTTATTAAATTCGTCGCAGCACGGAAAATGCGTAAAATTACATTCAGTCACTTGACTTTCGAATAATTGCACTTTTGTTCGAAATGCTTTAATTTTAGAGTTTAAATCGCAAATTAAATTGTTTTTCCCTTGGAACTTTAAGTTTAAGGTATTTACATGTGTCACAACATTTGCAAAAAAAGCCAACTTCCAGAATCATGCAGCATCCGATAAAAGTGATTCAGGATGTTTTTTCTCTACAAGAAATAAATCAATTTCACTTCTAAGCTTAAAAAACTGCAATAGTTTTTCCCACAACTAAGCCATCTGTATATATATATTTTATTTAGTCTTATAACTTAACAGCGCGATAGACATTTGTGTTTGATCAAGTACAACAACTCCGTTTTGTTGGCCACGTAGTTTTTCGATTTACCTTTATGAAAATGAAAAGGTTTGGGCGAAAACATCATTATGTTTTAAAACTCTCCGCGGGCTGGATAAAATGACTTGGCGGGCCGGGTTTGGCCCGCGGGCCGTAGTTTGGACACCTCTGAAATAAGGTATTAAATACTCGCAAATTACTATTCTTTACGCATTCCAAATGGATTATATATTAATATATCAAAAATCCTTTTTAAATGTGATATAATTTTATGTATATAATATTTAAAAATTGTTTACCTTGAGTTTATATTTTATTGTAAATAAAATCTTCATTTGGTACTGATGTCTAATACCTACCAGATGTTTATATTTTTTAATGCATTCAAATTCTAAATTTTATTTTTATAAATGAGTTTGTAATTGTTAAAATTACTTTTGTTGTGAAGAGTAAAAATCAACTCTAAGTGGTTTACAAACAATATTGAAGCTTTTATTTATATATATACACACATATATGTATAAAATATACATTAACAGAGAATGTCAAGTTTTGATAAAAAGGTTTTACTAGTGTAGCTGTACTAATACAGATATTGAAGTTATTTGTACTGAAATCAATAAACTTGTTAATTATTTTGATGCTTGATAATTTACTAACAAAACTATATACATAAAGCTTTTGTATTTATCACAGACGCTTATTCAAGGCCACTACTGCTGTGTCTTCAAACTGACATGTTATTAAGATGTTACGGAATTTATCCAATAATGACAAAAGATGAGAACGCCTGATGTTTTCACAATACATAATTTCTTCCAGATGATGACGACCTCTAAAATAAGGACAAAACCTAAAATAAAAAAAGGGTATTAAAAAACCATATTAGTGTTTTTACTCAAGTTCTTAAAAAAGCTCTACCCTAATATTTTTATGCTTTGACTATTTCTGCAGTGTTAATGATAAATGCATGACAGTAACGTGAAAAATGCATATCGTATCATGAATCAGAGAAGAATTGAATAAAAGAGCTTTCAAGTATCTTTTTTAAAGAAGTTGTGATGTATTAAAAATTTCTAATCCAAAAAATTATAAAGCGCAATTATTTTACAATTACTTAATAATTTGGCAAGGTTTATGAGTCAAATTTTAGAATTATTAAGATTATTCAGACTAAATTATTAATGTTACTTACAGAATATACACCAAATATACTAGCTTTGACTTATATTTTAATATGAGATAAGTCTTAAAGAAAACTGGCTTAGATGGGAATTGAGACTATATCTCTGTTAGTAGTAGCATAACATTACGAGAATCCTGGAAAAACCAATACCGAAATACAAAGCAACTTTTTAAGAAATGAATATTTTGCAGAACAATGAAAGATATAATAATAGAAGAAAAGAAAGAATTTAGTATATAGAAATGATACTAAATTTCTTTCCAATAATGGAATGGAATATTTGGATTCATTTTAACCTGGAAGATGACTTTGTTGTTATTAAAGAATTGTTCTAAGTTGGATAAGCCTAAAAGTAAAGTAACTTCTGTGATCTATTGTATCAACTCCCATACAGCTTTCTCACAACATTCAACCTTTTTGATGTTATGACTGAAAGGATCTGTAACAAAAACAATTTTTTTAAAAATGTGACTTCTTATTTGAACATTTATACTGAATAAAGTTCAGCTTGGGACATTTTTATTTCATATAGCTAGTTATGTAAATTAATTTCATGAAAAGTTTAAGTTCAAAATTTATTTTTTTAGCTCATTTTTCTATAATTCTCATTTTATTTACATGAATTCACATGCATGCTGTGGCACAATAAAATGGCATTGCAATGCGGGATTAAAATGGCTTTCTCATAAATTAACAAGAAAATAGTTCATGATGTAAACAATATAAAAATAAGCATAATCAAATTTTTAAAAAAATAAGAATACAGAAAATTTCTTAAAAATAAAACTGAAACCCCCCCAAATGAAAGATCTAAAACTTAGTAGCTGGAATGATACAAAAATATTTACTCTGACACATTTTATTATTTTTAATGTTAGAAAGCAGAATTCCCATTCTAATACAACTGCAGGAATTGTCAAGATAAAAATAATGGTAAATCAATTGTATTAATATATCTTTAAAAATGCATGCTTCTTCATATTATTATGCAATTAATCATTCACTACTAATAATCAATGATGTTGTAAAAATTCTCATTTATAGTAATTAAATCACAGTAATAAATTACTAAAAGAAACTATGTTTGAGTAATATTTATCATGAATTATTTCCTTATTAATGTAATGAATACTCCTAATTTTACAAGGTTGCTACTCAATACAAAAAGAAATGTGTGAACAGCATTTACTAATTTAAATGGCATACTCTATAGCTTTAATGAGTGAAAAAACAAGTTCAATAAATGTAGTTTTTAAATCAATAAAATTTTGGGACATGTGCACATATATTTTTTATACTATTCATCACAAATGCTAGAAGGCCCTTTTTTTTCTTTCTCATTTAATTACAGTAGCTCCACTGATTAATATGTTCTAGTCATTATTCCAGTATCAGTATTTTTTCTAAATCTCAGAATTTTAGGATCATCAAGCTCTATTAAAAATAAGTGTCCTTAACTGTTTAACAAAAATGATAATATTTTCATATAAGAAAGGAGACACTGCTGAAATGTCTGATTTTAAAAATAAATAAATAGCTGAATAATATAAGAGAAGCTAATTTTAGAATCGATTTATCCTGATAAGAATTTAAAATCTTATCAATCATGGATATCCAGAAAAAGGTTTTTAAAAAAAATTGAAATCTATATTTTTTTTATGTGGTCAACAACTTTTAGAGTCCTTATGAAAACACCGATATTTTGTACCCAATGAAAAGAACAAAACTTCAATGGAAATTCAAAAGAACCAGTATCTTCCTGGAAATCAGCATGTTTAGCTAGACTATCTTTAAATATGCTCAATAAAAAATTGTAACTAAATAAAATTTAATAAAGAGCATGTAAATTATATTTTTTGAATTTGAATTTTTATTACTCAATTGTTGCTTCCAAAATGCTTACTATATTTCTCTACAAAAATTATTAAATTAAAACTATTTTAGAAAACATATAATTCTAATTTTTAATTTATCAGAACAATTTATTGCTATTTTTTCTATAGTAAACACTAACATTAAATAATGAAAATAAATTTTTGCAGCGTTTCCTTTTATTTTGAAACTTGTCTCTCTATACAACAATTATTCTTAGATGCTGTTTTGATTTCCTTCACTTTTCATATCGATCCATTCAGTTTCATATAAGACAAATTATTTTAAAAACTAAGATATATATACACATACCTAATGAAATTTTTGAGATCATCTTTACTATTGTGTGAGGCATCCCTGAGAATACTGTCCCGTTCCAGTGGTGTGAGGTTAGCTTGTCGAATGGAATCTTGTTCTCGTAAGGACAAATCCTCTTCATCAGACACACTTGATGCTTTGGAATGAGAGGGACTCAAAAGAGATTCTTCACTTTGATCTATTAATAAAAATTCAACAACATTTGTACTCAAAATATTTTCTCTTCAATAAAGTGTTAAAATTTAATACAATTATAAATACATCTAGATATATATATAATATACATTTTTTCCCTTGTCCCAATAACTAACAGGGAAAAAAATAAAACATCTAGTTAATTATAACTTTTTATACTTTTTTTTTAATTTCAAAATGTTAGTACAAAATTTTTATAAGACTTTTTTGACTTCAAACTGAAAATTATTATTGCTTGAATGATATCATTAACTTTAAAAATTATTTCTTTTAAAATTGTTTCAATTACTAGCCCTTGAGAAAAAAAATTGCTGCAATAAATACTGAAAATATTTTTACATCTTATATTTTTAAATGAGCAATTTTTATATATATATTTATGTCATGTATTTCGAAATGGCTCTAACGATTTGGATCACATTTTATATTCAGATAAGGTGTTGCTTTTTTAATTTATCCATATGGGAGTGTTTCTTGAAAAAAACATTTTTATTTTTATAATGAACGATTAGAGATCCTTAGTCAAAGCAGTATCTACACAAACCAAAGTAAACCCAGCAAAAATTTGTACTCTTTATAACTTTAATTTATCAATTCTTGTATACATATAAATTTATATATTTTATTTACTTTGGAAATGATCTCGGAATTAGGGGTTGCAATATTGGACCAAAAGTTCAATACCAGTATTCAGTATTTTTTAGATCGTAATAGAGGCAGTAAAAAGTTTAGAAAAAGAAAGAAAACACAGGTGTTTCTTTGTTTTATTAGAGAGAGTAAGTATCACAAAAATCATTTGTAATCTAAATTATAACAGTATATAAATCACAAAAAAGTACAGGAACATCTTATTTAAATCACAAAAAAGTGTAATTATCACTATTCTGTCTATGGTACTATTATAAATTTTTGAAATGTGATCTTAAATAATATAATGCATCATTTGTACTGACATTAAGCCTGGTAAGTAATTTTCGGCAAAAATTACCAGCTGTCGAAAATGCTCTTTCAGCATCTACACTAGTTGTTTGGTATTGTTAGCAATGCGCAATATACTTTTTTCAAATATTTTCCTCTAAATATCTCATCTTCAAATAAATTGATTTCTCGTTAGATGGTTTGGGATATAGTTGATTTCTGTATTGTATCTTGGCTTGTTAAATTTTTGTTTTATTTATTAATAATTCTAATTCTTTTCAAAAGACAATTCCTTTTCACAATCGTACTAGTGTCATCATTACTTATATTTTCAAAATAATTTAAAATCCCTGATGGCTTGACCTTAGAAAAAGCTTAAATTTATATCTTCACCGCAATTAGATTCTTTCCCCTTTAATATATTTATATCATGTTTCATTTTTAAATGTGTATGGAGTCCACTGGTACTTCACTTTCATAAATCTTGAACACTTTTTACATTGTACCACCATATTCTTTTCAGCATAAAAATAATGAAGCAAAACCAAACATTATTAACTGATTTGTTTTAATGTTTTTTAAAGTTATTCCTATTCTTTATTAGGGTTATTAAGGAGACATAAAAACAAAAACGTATACTATTTTGCTATGATGGCAATCACTAAATATAAAAAATTTCTAGTAAATACCAAAAAAACAGTATTTAAACTTGTGAGTATCGGTATGACAAAATTGTAAAAATGGCTCAAAATACTGGTATTCAGTATCCCAGTATTGCAATTCCTACTTGGAATGGCTAACATTCTTTTATAAATAACTATTGGGGCCTTTTTCTCTCAGCTTTCATGCAGACAATGTCATATAGCACCATCTTGAACCTGTTTTCACCATGGTAAAACAGAGAATAAATTTTAAAATATAAGTAATGCTAGATAAAGCATAAAGTGAATAGTGCAATATAGCAGATTGTTTTGGATAACATGGTAAAAAAATACATTCACAATCCCCCACCTGTTTAAATGATCATATGTTGGTGAGATTGAAAAATATTCATGTGTAATCAGTATGTGATTCATATTTTTATGTTTTCTCAAAAGAAAGAAAGAGAAAAACTGCTGAGCTAAGCTCAGTCTGCCTAGTACTGTTAGAATTTAACCAGAACATTCTGGACTTCATTATTTTCTATCAAGAATGCATTACTTTCTAACTCACTAGTTTCTTCTATACTTTTTCAATAAATCATTAGAACACTTAATAACAATCTATTAGAACTTTAAGTATCTTAGCAATACTCCACTATCAAATACAGTGAATAATAATTCTTGTCTCATATTAAGTACTATAGGTAGATTTATTCCAATGAAAGAAGGCAAAATTAGCCAAAACTCAAGGTGGTTTTAACGTTTACTAAACCTTTGCACTCTCCTGCATCAATAACACATATCAAATCATTCACACATGACTAGGAGCATTTTGACTTATGCCTTACTATGAAATTTATCAGTGTTTTATAAGAATGTATAATAATATTAAAATATTACTTTTATTTAAATTGTCTCATTATCTGAAAGCATAAAAAATATCCTTTTAAACTGAATTTGATATCAACACAGATTTGCCATTTAATATTACAAAATCCTTCAAGCATGTGTTTTGTGTATTCACAAACCAACAGGAATTTGCAAGTCATACTAAATAAACTTTGAGTTGTAAATATCGGAAAAGAAATCAAGAAAAAATTTATTAAATTAGAAATTTGAGACAGAATGCAAGCTATTCTTTCACTAGGCAAAATAATGAGCAAATTCAAAATAATAATAAAGTATTGAATATTTGTAAATACACAATCAAACAAATATAAAAACGAGTAAATAATATTAGTTTGAATTCTCATGCTATTAATTATACAAAATTAATAAATTTACAAGCAATGCAAAGATTAATATCTGGAAAAAACTACAAAGGATTTTACAAGAACTACTCAAATCAGATGATTCCAAAGTTTTGGCAGTCCGTGTGGTATCCTCAATCAATTCTCCATTTTGAATGGAGGAGGAGGCTCTTTCAGAGGGAATGAGATAGACATAAGTATGAAGTTGGGTCAAAAGCCTATGCTGCAGCATCCAAATCACCATCTGCACTCTCTGGGCCTGAAAATGATATACAAAGAAATTAAATAAAAATAGCCTTAAAAACTATTTTCTCAATGAGATAATTTTTTTTCTCATTTTAATTAATTTTTTTTTTATTTCTGAGATTTTCACAAATATACTTTCATGAGGTATAACTGATATGAAATCGAAATTGAATTCAATTAATAAGTTAAATAGGGTTCTATTATATTTAATTTTCTAGTAAAACATATTTCACTACTATAAATATTTATTGAATTTTTAAAGATTTTTTTCTGAAATTTAAATCAGATGTGCCCGTTTTAGGGAATATAAAATAAAATAATAATTAAGTGTTGAAAATATAAAAATAATGTATCATCAACTACACAATATACCATTTCTAATGCATTGGAAAACAATTGAAACATTTCATACACAATTCTATCGAGGTATAACTGGTATGAAATCGAAATTGAATATAATTAATAGGTTAAATAGGGTTCTATTATATTCTAGTAAAACATATTTCACTACTATAAATATTATAGAATTTTAAACGATTTTTTTCTTAAATTTAAATTAGATATGGCTATTTCAGAGAATTAAAATTAAATAAAATAATATTAAGTGTTGAAAATATGAAAATAATGTGTCATCAACTACACAATATACCATTTCTAATTTCTAATGCATTGGAAAACAATTGAAACATTTCATACAAAATTCCCTCTTTACTAACTTTTAACAAGTCAAATGTAATGGAAAACAAACAAACAAACAAAAAAACATTCAATGTTTGCTACTTACTTGTTGGTAGGATGAACTCATTGGATTGTCCAACTCACTGAGTGAGATAGGTAAGGAGAACTGACTGAGGATAGCAAGGAGGGAAGTGTTAGGAAATTGTTCAGAAAATTTTGCTTCCAGTGTTGAATTACTGTAAAGTAAATATATTTCTATAACACCATTTGAGCAAAGAAAAAAAAAGAGTAAATTGAAATAAATGTCTTAGTCATCTATTATAAAACAAAATCTCTTATAACCAGTATTAAAGCAATCAAAAATATCAAAATAATTTTGTAAATATAAATTTAAAGTAGAAGTTTAAACTAATATACTGAAAAAAGATATGTAAATTTTGGCAAATAAGAGGAACAGAATTAAAAGGATACAATTTCCTGTACATATTGGAGGCATTTCCCTCTTTAATAGGTAGTTGTGTGTAAAGTATGTATAACTTTGCCTATTTCACTGCTTTTTAACAGTTTATTTTTTAATGATTATTGTGACTTTGATTATCCATATACTTTGCCATTTCTTTTGCATGTTCACTTTCATAGCTTGATCAACATCATTAAGATGAAAGAGCAATTTACAAACTAGAATTCTAGACTCAGTTAGTGTCCTCATTTCTTTAAATGTCCTACATATCCTAGAATCCAACAAAAAACTATATTGTGACCAATGTCTCTTAAAGAACATACCAATTTAATACATTTAATTACTAATGAATGATCCTGTCTTGAAGTATGTAAAATTGCCTCAATAGAAATTTTTGGATTTGTATAAATAATCTATTTTTTCCTCCTGTAATTTTATTGCCTATAAGACCACTAAAATAATATAAATCTCAGTTGTAGTTCAATAACATTGTCAATTTTCTGATTATTAAAATTTGTAGCAAAACTAACTTGGTTCCCTGTCTTTCACCCCTCTATGAAAATAGATTCAAAGTCATGAAATTAATACCTATGGTATAAAGTAATTTGAAATAATATGAGATCGAGGCTTTTGCCACCCTGCTAAAATCATTTAAAATTGCAATATTAATTTCTTCTCAAAAGAGACTTATATCTACTAATGGTATAATTTCTATACTTTGAAAATTCAAATCATATATTGAGGTGCTCCTCCCAGTGGGAATAAAATGTAAATAAATGCAATTTTAGGTATAATATTTTAATGTAAAAATATTTTCCTATAAAACATTATAATGCATAAAATCCTCTTGTTGTCTGCTACTTTAATTATAACTTTAAAAAATGTTGATGATTTAATATACTCAGAGTTGTAATTTTAAATGCAAGGAGTTTAAACTGAAAACACTCACATGTTAGTAGGTGCATAAGGTGAAATCACATAAACATTGTTATCACATAGAGGATAAATAATGGTAGCTTTACCCCAATACAGCAAGTGACTAACCAACTGAAAAACCTAAATGCAAAGATATTTTATTAGTATTATAACAAAAATAATTCACCAGCAAATAAAAAATATATGAAGACTTGTTTCATGAAAGGCATAAACTGAATATTAAGTCGCATTCAGCAAGACTTCCGTATGGTAGGTCAACTCATTTTATGCTCTGCCCAATATACATTTTAGTATTTTCTTTTATCTGAATATATCTAAATTTTGATAAAAATTCATAATTTTGCAGGCAAGACTCTATATCCAATACTATACAGTACCATTAAATAAAAAATTACACCTTTTAGTTACCTAGTTCATATAAATATGAATACACAATAAAAAGAGATATAAAATTCTTTGATGGATTTAGTCCAATATTTGATATATATCTACTATTCAAATAATGGAAGTGCTGCATTTTATTTATTTATTTACTTGAGTCTTTATCCTGCATATATGCTAACATTCCATGAATGGATTTTAACTAAAATTTGGTAGACATTTATGATTTTGAGTGCAGGGTAAATAAAAATTTTAATCCATATAGCTATCTTTTGAAATGCTATGTATGCAAATAGACTAAATTTCAAATTTTTTGTAGACAATAATTTCTAATTAATCTACTTAAAAATATTATATATTAATTATTAGAATTATTAAAATTATTTGAGCTCCGCAGTAACTTTAATTTCTGAGTTACACAAGCTATTATTATTTTTCCAATGGAATCAAAATGTTGTGACAAATTCTTTTCTATAACTTATAAGTGCAGAATATTTTCTCATGTTCAATTTTTTTCTGTTTTTGACTTTCTCATTAGGTTTACTGTAGAGTATCTTGGACAAAGAGTTCTTGACTGAATTAAAAATTGAGTTATTTCTTTGAAATTATAAGGAATAAAAATCTTTTGAGAATGGGGAGGATACAACCCAAGAGATCCCATCCCTTCCTGTGAGGTGCCTGAATTACCCTTTAAGACTTTAAATGAGGTTAAGAATGACCTTTTGAGACTCAAAAATAATCAAAAATTGAGCTTTTGAAAGACAAGAATAAGTTTATATAATACTTTTTGGATAAAGACCACTATAGCAAAAGATTGATTTAGAACAAGCAAAGAGAAGGATAGCAATTATGATATTATATTTGTGGAGTATGATTAATATTGCAATCTGGAATATAATTATTATGTCATTATTAAAATTTAAAAAATATCTATTTGGACTTAAACAAATAAAAGTTAATCATTCAAGAATAAAAATTAGAAGATTTAAAATTTTAAAACTTTCAAGTTAGATTTAAAATTACAAAGTATGTAAATTTATCTTTTCAATGGAATTAATCTTTATAAATAAGTGAAAGGACCTCTGAGAGAAATAGCTTTTTAAAATATATTAGCTAATTTTTTTTCTAAATTTTCATTACAGAAAAAATAATTAAAAGATAATTTAATAAATAGCTTTAGATAAACTGATTACTCATAACTATAAACAATTCTAATTTTTATAACTAAGTGTTATTGTAATATTAAATCTCACATGAGAAAGAATTATATCTGCATCTGCTGCCAATTGTTGCAGGTTCTTCAGTGGACTAGTCACACTGATCAAGCGTATTAATGCAGGAGAAGAGTCTTCGGGAAGAGAGCTCAGCAACTCACCAGCATCAGCCAACAGTAACAAACCATGATATGGCCTGAGGGGAAAAATGCATGAAAGCATAAATTACAGAAATAAGATAAATGAAAAAAAAAAAGAGAGAATAAGAAAAAAAAATATGAAAAGTGTTGATTTTTTCAACTGTAACTATTTTTATATCGCACAACTTTTTTCTAAAGAAAGCAAAAATTGCTACAGAGTTTATCTTCTGATGATGCTTGTTTCCAATTAAACTTCTATAAAAATTACACTTAAATATTTAGAGCTTCAGTGGTTTTAAAACACATTTTTATTTGAAGATAGCACTTTAGTAATAGTCAAATTAATAGTATAATACATGAAGAAATAAAATTTAAAGAAGAGAAAATAAATAGGCAAAAACCTAATTTTGAGATTTTAAACTAAAATTCATCGTTATGCTTATTACAGGCAGGAAGGATAGAAAAAAAATTCATTCCTAAAAAACTGCCTCTTTATAGCCCAGATCTTTTGAAGTGACAATCAAGATTTCCTTTCTTAGCATGTAAATTCTAATAAATTATATAACATCCTCAAAAATTGTGTTGTGGCTTATTCCACCTGGTTGACAGTAGTATCAAACCAGATCCATGAGTCCGAATGCCTTCAAACAATGTAACACTGCCTCAGGTCTTAAGAACCATTGGACTTTATTGAAACCAATGCAGGCCGTGGGCAGGAGCAGCTTGAGTCGCATTGCATTTTGGAATTCTGAGGACCCTGAGTTTGAAGCACAAGCCATAAAAGTCAAATAGAATAACACTTGTATTAATATCTACAATGTGTACCAGTCCCTCCACAATCGTGGACTTCCTATGGTCACTTTCACTTCTATGTTCATTGATTCCCCAATTATTTTTGGCGATCTTAATGCTAAACATCCTCTATGAAGAAGCTCAGTTGCTAATGATCAAGGCAGCAATGAACTTTCACAATGGCAATGCTTTTTGTGTCCTGAATGACGGGACACCTACTTACTGCTCATAAAGCTATAGCAGTCATGATGCTTTAGATGTTGCATTTATGAAAATTGTCATCTAATCCATTATATATGTATATATATTCAGTTATAACAAGAATGGAATTGTTTCAATATGTTACCAAAAATAAAAACTGTATTATTGAAAATAAGGACATTTTTGAGTTATTAAAACCTGGGAAGAGGTCTAGTTTTTATACCATTTTTTGATGACATCACAAATTAATTCAAGAAAATTAAATTCAGTTAAACAATAATGAAGCACATAAATAATTGTTTTTATGTTCATTTGAGCAAATCTGGCACCAAGAAAAATATGTGCACTATATATAGGTAAAACAGTTTAATAGTTTATATTTATAATATTTGAATAGTATTGAAATTTAAAAATTTGTCAGTAATAAATGTCACATTATTCTTCAACAGAATGATGAATAACCGAAATTAAAAAATACGATTTCTAAGGTGAAAGAAAATTATTCAAATTCTAGAATCTCCACAATGATTTGAAATATATATATATATATATATATATATATATATATATATATATAT
>JAPMOQ010053288.1:1642816-1677803 GCA_026543055.1 Argiope trifasciata | reverse complement strand
ATATATATATATATATATATATATATATATATATATATATATATTACACATAAAGTATGATTTTTCATTTGAAATAAAATTAAAATATTTTGTAGCTTTTCTTTAATTTTGATCAGACACAATTTTTTTTTCCAAATCTAGACTCTATGGAATTATTATTATACTCAGAAAAGCTGAAATTAATTTTTTACTTTATGAACTATCGTAACAGTCTGAAATCTATAACTAAGTTCCATGTATTAGCCCCACCACCTTGTTTTCTGTAAAAATAGCACAGTGAGCATAGCATGTTCTTATATATTATTCTAAATAAAAATAAGAACACAATTTTCAAAATTATTTTTGCAACTATAAATAAGAAAATTAACCAATTATAAATAGCCAACTATAAAACTGTCACTTGCTTTAAAAATTTGTCTTTTACAACTTAAAATGGTTTCATAATGATAAAAATAAGATTTCAAAGCTTTTAGTTTTTTGTTTTTTTTTATGTAGAAAAAATAATTAGCTGCAATACAAATTTTAAATATTTTTGGAAAAATAAAATATAGATTTAAAATCAAAGCAAAATTAATTTTCAAAATAATATTCTGATCAGAAGAAAACATTTTTCATAATTGCACATCTAAAGACTGGCAGAAAATAAGGATATGTCTCAGTTTTCTTCCTTTACCACATTTTAAGATAAAAGTTGCTGTAAAAATTTTTTCAAAAAAAGTTTTTTTTAATGATATTTGACATTATAACTGGAATAGAGGAACGATTATTGTAAATCTATAAGGAATAGATACTAAATACCACTAAGGCAATGTTATATTATAGAAGAACTTGGCTAAATGAATGTTTTTAATTCAAATTCATCATCAATTTCTATAAATTTCTAATAAACATAATGCGAAGATGAGAAAGTTTTGGATAGTTAAAAAATACCATCAAAAACAGAATTAAATGTAATTAAGTTAATCCAAAATATTTACATCTTCTATTCCCAAAGAATAATTTTTTAAGACTTATAGCTCAATAGAGAACTTTACTGCAATGCAATGTATTCAATGAAAAATACAAACGAAACATTTTATTTTCTTTTAAAAAATTGAAAACATTAAATATCAGGTTTTATTCTTATTGTGAAGCAAATAAAAAGTATAGTTTTAAAAATACGGTATGGTAGTATTTTTTTACCATTAAAGCTTGATTCATAATGCAGTTTACTAAAATTAATTATTTACACAGTTAATTATAATTATTATAGTTTCATTTATCATTAGTATTTTATATATGTATATATTTTTTTATAAAACAAATTTTTATTGGGTGAATTTTTATCAATCTCGAATTACTCATATTCTATTATATCTTTATTAATAAAGGCTATAATTACAGTTATATTTGTAATATTTGTTTACCTTAGATCTTTCAAACAGGCATTTATATCTTCAGGCTGAAAGTATGAAAATAAGAAAAAGTAAAATACATGTATGAATTATTATAAGAATTATAAGATAATTACATATATAGAAGGAGAAAGAGAATGTACCTCAACTAATAACCTTTCATCTTGTAACCTATGGACTTTCATAGGTAAGCAAAAACTGAGTTCTATCCAGTTATTTATTTTAGAGTGTACAATGCCACAACTTTTTAAGCTAAAAAGAGAGAGAGAGAATTATACATATCAAGTCAAAATTATACATATATGCATGCTTTTATATAAAATTTAGTAAACTATAATTCAGTAACACTTATATAGAAAAGAAGATTACAATATTATATATATATTGTTTTGTGACAATAAAATATTGATCTCTTTAGAAAATATGGTATATATTTTAAACAAACATTAGAGATTACTTAGAAAAAAAGAAATATTTTAGTTAACACATAATCTTTAATTTAAAACTTTTTAGAAATTATTAAATAAAATTAATGTAAACATATGAATTTGATTAAATAAAAACTTTTGAAAAAGATTTTTTTTTTTAAATTAATAAAATAAAATAAGCTTCACTGGGTATATAAATGAACAATTAGAGTGAACATAATGTTCTTTGAGAACATTATATTCACTAAAATAGTAAATTAAGACAAGTATAATAAATTATAGCACCTAATTGAAATCCCTTTAAGAGTTCTCATATCAATAAAAACTAAGTTGTAAGGAATAACTCCCAGGGGGAAAAAAAGGAAATGAAAAAAGCCTAGTAAGTCCAAATTCATTTTAAAATTATTATTGCTTATTTTATGATGACTGTTTATATGAGGACAATTCTAATTTGTTTTAAATGGAATTTAAAAACTAAGAAAATCAAAATTATTATTGCATGTATAGCAGGATAAATGAAAAATCTGATACAATTTTTACAACTATGCTGTCAATGCAATAATCTATAACCTATAACCTTTACAAATGGTCAAGCACCTCTTTTATTTCCATTCAAGTCACACAAAAAAAAAAACAATGAGTTGTATTGGAACTAAAAAAATAATCAGCTAAAGTTCAGGTCATTTACAGGAAGTTTTTGAGGAGTCTGCCATTCCCTACAGCACGGCTAGAAGATTTCTTCAAATGTTAAAAAGAAAAGAATAAGTTTTAAAAAAATATGGACCCAGTGTTCCAGTAACTGTTCTAAAAGATGTTGCTTTTAAATTGCCAAAGTGATAATGAAGGAGGATCCTTAAATCTGAATAGGCCAATTAGAAATTATCAACAATTTAATGAGTGCCACTTATATGTTATTTACAGAATCACTATTGTGCATATCACAATTGTTAAAACATTAGTGAGAAAGAGTACTTCTTCAGTAAATAATCACTGCTGATGAAAGTTGGCTTTATCATATGATCATTAGTTAAAGCAACAGAGTTCTGCATGAAAGTTTCCTTCATCATCAATCCTAAGATAAAGCAGAATAGCTGTTTCTGACAAAAGGCAATAGTCATATAATTTTTCAGTATTCAAAGAATGGCACAATATTACTGAAGTATACAATGATGGTGTACTGAATTTAACACTCTAGTGTCAGGAGTTCCTCCCATTCTTTCATTAGTTGTAAATGCATTTCTTTTTCTTATCTTAAATTTGAAGAAAAATCTCTTGCAAATGTCTTTTTCATCATTAGAAACAGTAGTTAAAACAGTACAGGGAATTTAGATGGATCTGTTAATATGACTTCCAGCATACATTTGAAAACGTGGAAAAAAAGGTTCGAAAATTACATTGTGTTTAGCTAAAAGTAGTTAGGGAAAAGAGTATCAAAATTTAGAGGTCATTACATGCAATTATTTTTTTATTAATTTATAATCATTTTTATTGAACAATTTACATGTGTTTTAGCATACTATTAAAAGACTTACTTAAATTAAATTCTAATTTCTTAAAATGCTTATTTTAAATATCAAAATATATACGATAAGAAAGAGTATTTCACATTTTGTAAATCATTAAACTGAAAGAAAAGTTAACATACTCATCAAAGGTCATTTTAAGTTGTACAGCCAGTTCACTTCTTGAAAGAATTAAGTGAAAAGGAGATTCATTATGACCTAAAATAGACCTTTTTTCAGTATACAAATATGTTATAAACAAATAATACTATTATTTAAAAAGAAAATGCGTGTGCACACATACACACACACAATTATTTTTTTTTTAAATTATAAAAAGTTGTAATGTTTTTGGCATGGATAACTGTAGAATTATTGTCCATAATAATTCTTAAACTAATATTAAAATGGAAAAAATGAATTTCAACTGTTAAAAATATGTAATATATTCATTCTAAAGAAAACCATATCACTTTCAGCTTTCTTCTGATATTATTTATACTCAAGTCTCCTTCTTCCCTTTCTTTTAGGGAAACTTTGAATAAGAATGAATAATTCCATGCACGGTTTCAAAAACATCAATTGAAAGGTTGTAAAATCTATCATCAGACTGTACTATACTTAACACGATTCTAAGAACGATAAAATGTAAAGTGCTCTGTTAACCCATAATTTACCATGGTCGGATTGGCTTTTAAAAGTTTCCCAGCAATAGAAACTAATGTGGGCTGATTTCCCCAGAAAGTCCTCAAGAAAATCAACCCACTTATCCATAAGATAAATACCAGAATTCTTCATCAAGTGATACCTAAGTTATCAAAGATTAAACCAAAAGAAAACAATTCTTTTCCATTTTCCAAGACTGCTTAGTTTTAATTAACAAATTATACTATAATTATGGCAATATGCTATTTTTTTTATAAAGAAGAAGACGGTATAAAAGTACTTCTTACCTTCTGGTAAAGCAGCTATTTCATCATGAGCACTCTGCATAAGTTTCACTTGGGATGTTAAATAATTGCAGCGCACTTCTTCATGGCGAATAGCTATAGAGAATCTGTGACACAAATCATGATAACAGTCCACAATGGAATAGCTTGCATCAGCCTATAAAAAACCCAGAAATTAATGGTTTTTAACAAATTATTAAATCTGAGGGGAAAAAAAAGAATCCAATCATACTTTACTTAAACATTATGATCAGACTATATCAAAAACTCATTTCTTCAACACTTGTTTATATATCTTTCTATCACAATGTGGTCTAGCTCAAAAAGGCTTCTTTTTTTATGGTTAGCTTCAAACAATAAAAGAAAAATATGGGCAATCTACATGCGTTCTAAATTATATACCACAAATACAGTTTTAATTTGTATAAACATGCCAAAATACATTTAACAATGCAAAATAACAACTAAAAAAATCCATGATCAAGATAAATTCTGCAGATGAATCAAATGCTTTAATATGGATTTCCACAGATTTTTAAAAAAAAAAATTGTAATCCAGATTTGAGAAGCAACAAATTAAGCCTCAAAATTCTTCAAGAGATTTGCTTTAACCTTAAGTACAAGACAAACTTTGAAAAGCTGCTTTTATAGGTCGATCCCCACCCCCCCACCCCCGTTGACCACAGTTTTTTGTTGAGATTGTTTGCTAAGCTGTATTATTATATTGCTACAAATCTGTAATGTTGCTTCTTAACATGGTTAGTTCAATCATAGGAAGATCATTTTATGATCAGCTCTGCTGGATGTTGATAGGAATCTTTGAGCCCTGGGCTTGACAAGAAATTTGGCAAAAAAATACATAAATAGATAATACTAGAACCTTTGAATAGAATCTTCAAAATAGATAACATTAGAAAAGTTGGTTTAGTCCAACAAAGCACAAATATTGATTAGAGTTCAAGCAACTAGTAAAATGAGCAGTGAGCTGAATCCTGGAGCTTATTATAGATGCAGCATTGAGTTGTGTGTGGAGTAACCCATCGTGTAGTAGTGAGTCAGCAATTAGAAACAGCTAAAACTAGGAGTTAGTAGAAAATTGCAAGTTTTTAGAGAGAGCAGAAAGAGTAGTTGCATAGATACCCTCCTCTTGCCGAATTCTGTCTGACCACTTTGTGTATTGTGATTGCTGTAAACTACCAATTGTAACTTTTGACTACTGTTTTTACAAAATGTACTGCTGGGTGCATCTCGGCTGCTTATTCATGTCTACTTGTTAATAAACATAATTTTCCATTGAGACCTGCTGACTGTTTCACACCATACATCTATTACAAGCAAACCTAGTTCTAATACAATATATTTCCGATACAATAATATTATATTATAAGTTATTATTATATTAGATTTAAAAAAAATATCTATAAGATATATAATGACCACTTAAGAATGACAGTTTTTGCAATGAATGGGAATTCATTCAAATTTTTATATAATTTTGAAATAATTATTTATATAATTTTCTCAGGTTGAAATTATCCATATTCCACAATATCATTAAAAAATTAGATAAAAACACTTACTCGAAGAGCAAATACAACATGAAACATTGTAATGGTTGTTTTTTCCCTTGTTGAGATATGACGTAAATAAGTTGGATGACCAATAAAGCGAACATTTTCAATTTTCAGTTCAAATTTCTGTCCACAAAGCTCTGGCTTTACAGCAAATAAAGTTGACAATAATTTATCATCAAACCTAAAAAAATAAAGAACAAATTAATTTTTGTATTTTTGAAAATTTAATTTTTATAATTATTGAAAATAAATTTGAAGGTTAAGCATCAAACAAAATGAGATTTATAAAGTATACTAGATTAATATGAACGTTTGTAAACAAGACGCTACATCAAGAAAAATACAGAAAGTACAATAAGTAAAAGTAAAAATAAAGTGATGATTTTTGTACAAAACTGGTTGGAAAAAAAGCCAACATTATTCTAAAAACAGGTATCTCAGGGGAAATTTTTTACACAGAACCTTTGAAAGAACTTTTTATCGAACAGATAAATCAAAGAAAATACATTCACATATTCTGTAGATCTAGCACAGACACACATACAAAAAAAGATATTTTAAAAAAATATCTCCGAAAAGAATTAAGAACTTAAAATTTAAATAAAGTACTTTTACGGGCCTTATTTAAGGACCATAAAAAATATGCAGTTTTAAGGACTTTTGTACTATGAAATCTGTGGTACAATTTTTTTGCTAAGATTTTGATATTTCACTGATCATTAGGTCCAAGATGAATTAATCTACTTATAAATCTGATATATATATCTATATCTATCTATCTATCTATATATATATACAAATATTAAATTAAAACCTATTTCCTGGTCAACAAAAATTTAAACGAAACCAACTAGGTTGAAATCGAAATTAAAACTCAATTCGGAATTAAATGCTAAAAGTTCACAAAATGAAAGGTAAATGAAATAGAACCAATCAATGAAATAAATCCAAATTACTATAATTAATAGAATTATGTAAATGAAACAGAAACGGCACTAACCACGGAAATGAAACCAATATCGGAATCGAAACTAAAAATCATAACGGATTCAAACAAGTTTAAGAATTAAAAAAGCTTTTAGTTTTTATATCAATCATTGTATTTGATGAGCACAAATGCAGCTACAACTAAAATACAAATAAATCTAAATTAATTAACAAAATAAGCCAAGCAAAAAGGAACACAACAGAATCAAAACTTCAAAAAAAGGGATTTTTTCTGTGAGGCAACGGTGGACAATGGTCAAAAGTATTGACACCTATATATATATATACATAACTTTCTTCCATATATAATTAATTTTGCATTTTCATCAAAATCTAGCAATGAAGAAATAAATAGATATAAAAACAATAATCAAATTATATTTATTATGTTTCCTAAAATTAATTATTTATGTTTTCTACAAGGAATAATAATCATAATAATAAAAAGTGTATAATGTTCATTTATAAACAGAAATTGTATAGCAACATTCAAAATATTAAAAACTTATAATTTAAAAAGAAAACATTTCAAGACAAGACAATAAAAAAATTATAAACCAAAACATATATATATAATCAACATAATATCATGACCTCACAGATTGAAGTGAATGAATTGCTATGATAAATCGCATTAAGCTCTGTGGACAATACAAAATAAGTCCATTATGAGCAGATTCATAAGCTCGTTCATCATAGAGAAATATTATCTGCCATATGTAATAACAACAGAAGTACTCATTAATAATAAAAACAAATGAGACCAACAGCATTACTTTTTAAAAATGAAAATTAATAAATAAATAAAATGCATTGAATGACAACAGAAATTTAAAATCCTGCTTCAATGAAATTGATTTTGCAATTATTCATATATTTCCTACATATGGGGTAAAGAATGCAACCTACTAGAGAGTATAAAATTATCTGTAAAATAAAAGACTTAAGACATCACTAATACTGATTATAAAAAGAAAAAAAATATGAAATATTTACCCAGACAAGCTACATTCATTTGACTCCAAGTTTTCCTCTCTAAAATAAAAAATACATTTATTTATAAAACAGTTTTCTTATTTTACATATTTTCAGAATGATTTTTATAAATAATTTTTAAAAAACAAATGTCTTGGAATAAAAAAAATTCTAATCACAACAAATTATTTGTGATGAAATAAAGTTAATGTATAAATTCATTATTTTTTTCAAAGTGCCATGTGTTGTGTAAATATGCTATGGGTTGAAGGATAAGTTTTGTCTTTCCAAAGAAAAATATTCCTATTCCATCATGAAATACATGGTAATGAAATTTCTAAATACAGAATAAGCACAGTTATTAATCACAAAAATAATAACTATCAATCATATATATTTTAAAAAAAACTTTAAATGTATCTCAAGCAATGATAAATGAAATAATAAACTAAGATTTACAATTTTAAAAAAACTACTAAACATATATTTATCAGCTTTATTATTATCTCAGTGTCACCACAGCTGATAGATTCTGGGAACAGTAGAACAGATATGGAAACCAATATCCCACAGAATTTTACAAAAAGTTTTTCTCTCATGGATATATTAGGCAGACATATAGTTAAAAAAATAATTAAACAGAATGTTTTTAAAAAAAGGCTTTACATTTTAAATAGCAATTAAATACCTCAAACTCATTTTAATCATCATTGAATACATCGAACAGCTACACTGTGCATTAAAGGTTTCAAAAACTGTCACTGATGACAAAAACTCCAGACATATCTAAATAATAAAAGCCATTTGAAAATAAAAACATTTTATCTTTTTAATATTAATTTTGAATTAATAATAATAATAATAAAATGTAATTTCACATGACATATTAACATTTTATTAAACAGGAAATCCCACGAATCAAAGGAAGAATAAATGGCACATTCAAGGTAAAAGAAATGAAATTTACTAAGATCCATGATTTTACATTCCTGAAATCTATTGGAGAAATTTATTTCCTTATGAAGTTTGAATATTTAGAATAAATGATAATGCAAATGCAGTAAATTTTAGTTATCATGATTGTTATTATACTGCCCAATGTTTTTCTCCCCAATTGATATTTTAAATACAGGTAAGAATTAATCAACTTAAATATCATTAATTTATAGAATTATAAACATGTTATTAATAGAATAAAGTTATTTCACATAACATAAGTATGAACATAGAGTTACATTTTTACAGCTAATATACAAGGATTAAAAAGAAATGTGTAAAGAGCTCTTATACAGTGTTGAAACTTATATATTAGAAATGATATAACATAGCACATTATACTAATTTCCAAAACAGCAAATTTATGTTTAATTTTTCTATACATACAGATATTTATAAAGTATTAAAACTGGATGTAACCATTTTGAATACCCATTCTTCTAATACACAAAAAGTCTTAATTTATAAGAATTGTTTTAAAGAAAGCAGATACATAGGTTATCACATAAATTAGATTTATCATTACTTTCATTAAAAAGTATCATAAAATATTTGAGCCTTTGTTGCTTTACACGGGTTAGTCATAGTATTAAATTGAAATGCTAGCATATGCAAAAGGCAATCTGATCCTAAATACTTATGAAGAATTGAAATACACAGTTTTTCCTATATACGCAATTGAAATTTCTTACTTCTAAGTCACCTTAAAAGAGGAGGCAGTAACTACAGTAGATTTTTAAAAAACTTCTAGATTTCATAACAACAGATAACTGATTGAATCAAAAGGGTCCCAAACATGTACTTGCAACATCCTGCAATACATAATAAATTTCTTTTCCTTATTATAAATGTGAAAATTACTTAATTTTTTACCTAATTGATTTAAAGCAAATTAATTAAATTTCTATCAGAAAACTTAAAATATGCTTTAAGAAAATGTTTAAATAAGCTGAAAAAAATAAGACTTACTGAAATATGTACAGATCATCTTTGTTGTCATTCGTTAAAGCATAAGGACATTTTTTGCTTCCTATACAAAAATTAAAGTAAATTTGATAATTGTACATTTTTTCTTTGAATATTTAAACAAAACATTCAATTTTTAAATAAATTGATAAAAGAATAAAAAGTAAAGTCTCAGCAACTACATATACTTTTAACATTTAACACCACACCACACCTCCGTTTCTAGAGCTCATGAGGCCCCTTTCCGGTTTGGTATAGATGTAGGTGGACTTTATTAACAAAAAAAAAAAAAAAAAAAATACACAATAATGAATTTGAAAGATACAGAAAAATGACTAAATACATAAAATGCAACATAGCAAGTGATGATAAATGCTAGACTGAACTTCTTGAGCACAAGAAACTGGATGAATGAGCATAGTAATATACAGTATGAATGCACAAAAGAGTTAAAAATATTGAGAGGGGGATAAAAATCAAGTTATGGATAAAGTACGAGCTGTATTAAATGGTGACCTAAGAGATAATGGAGTTACTCTAATTGAAGCAGCTTTCCCTGATCAATTAGGAATCTAATCATGTTTATGATTCTACTTTTGAATGATGGATTACTAAGGACTCTTTTGTACCACAGACTTTCTAGCGATGTTGAGGGTTTTCTGAGGTGCCATGAAAGAGTAAAAGGGCAAGAAGTCGCAAGGTGAATGGGATCGCCGATTTTTCCACAAGAGCAGTAACTATATATACAAGAGCAGTACTACATATATTCAATATCATATAATAACAGAAATGTAACAACAAAGTAGTAGGTTATAAGTAATGTAAAAGCCTATACAAACTAAGGCAGCTATGACCAAGAGTTTTACTCTTGTCTCAGCATATAAATATTACTACTGTCACACCAGCAAAAATGTTGGATTTTGAAATAGCAGATACTTAAGTTTAAATGACAATTGAAATAAACAATTATAAAACTAAATATTGCAAAACTATATTTAAAAAAAAAGCAGCATGCCTGCAGTATCAAATAAAAATTAAACAACGAATTACGTCTTCTAGATTTAAAAGTCCTTTGAATCAATCTTTGAATTTCTGTAATAATGCTCTTATAATGAATAATAATGATAAATTTTATCTTTTTAAAGCTCCACTCTAAACATACTATCTCATTATAACCTTGTAAGGAAATTTATTAATACCATTGAACATAATTCAAGAATTATAGCAGCCAAATCTATAATTACTGAATAAAGAATAATTACATAAATACTAACCTTAATTTTTAAAAATAACAACTTACTTTTGTTATCAGTATCTTTTGTTATCTCACTGCAAAATGGATATCTGAAAAGTAAGCGATCTCCTTTACTACCAGATGTCACCAGAAATAATCCCACAGGATTTGTTTCATCCATCTCCGATATTTTAAAAACAATGAAAAATAATCACCATTATATCAACAAAATGTGGTAAAACTATAATTTAAACTAAAAAAGTCGATACAAATAAATTTATCACGTTTTTCTCTGAAGACAGTATTTTGTTTGCAATGTTGGTCTTTAAAACCTGTACAAAATTTCCAGAACTAGTTACAGACGAGCATGTAGTTTGATTTTCACCAACTTTCGATATTACGATTGTTGCCAAGTGCTTATCGCCAATTGGTAAACAAAGCGAATGATATAAGTTTTTAGCTCACCGATGCCAAATATCCACTAGTCTTTTTCTATTATTTGAAGCGGCTCATAGAACGATCGTTAACGGGAGAAATATCCACCAGGCCATTCTAATCAATAACAGTCTGCTAGTAGGTTGACTTGGCGATAGGAAAGGTAAATAAATTGGCGCCTTTCTTAGCATCGGACGTATTGCCTACAGCAATTAGTTTGGAAGCTTTAATATGCTTGGCTGGAATTGTTTTTTCTTCTTTGGTACCCTATTCTCCAGTTTTACCGGGGTTATAATTTTTTTGGGGGGGAGGCGATTATATAATCGTTGTTAGTAGTCTAAAGAAAAACAATGCATAACAAAATACTGTTATCTGAGAAAAACGTGATATTCAAGTTTAACATTATTTTGTTAGTTGTCATATGCTGTTTTCTGCATTTACATTTTATATAAATACATTATTCTGTTTGAGTTACATAAACTGGTTTAAAACTATTTTAATTTTGAAATATATACATATGCACTATTTTATGAATAATATTTTTTTCTTCTGTTTCTAGAGATGGTTTATTCAAAAAGGATTGGGCTTTCCCATTTTTAATGAATTAAAATTCTACAAATGAAAGGAAACTACATTATTATGGATTTTGTGTCTTTTCTGCTTTTAAAATATTTCAATTGAATGACTTCTTATTTACTCATGCTAGTTTTTTTTGTTTTTTACTGTTTGTGAGAAACAGTTTTCACTGAATACTGACCTTTCAAAACATTTGGATCAAAAGATACATAGATATATAAATAATAATTATTCTTTTATTTATTAAAAGAATTTTCAAAATATTAAAGATATTAGTAATACAGTTGTAACAAATGATGTTATCTCAACTGATATACTATTTACAGTAATTTAAAATTTGTTAATTCAAAATATTTATGGAAAGAACACCAACTACTCCTTTTTAAATGCACTGAAGAATGTGATTGTTTAGATGGAACTGTATAGATTATCTCTTCTGGGTTTTAATATATATATATTATATCTTTTAGTGTTTTCTTTTAATAGTAAGGATAAATTAAGTTTCAATATTAGATATCCATTGCCATAACCTTTAAATTGAAATTTCTGTTTTTTGAATAGTCATGCTACTAATAATAAGATTTTTCCCTCCTTTTTACTGTATTTTTTGTGTCTATATAATTTAAATTGTATTATATCAAATTATTTAATATCAAATGCATTTGACAAGATAAATAAATTTTCTTAAAAAATTATGAATAATTATTTGAAATTAACATGAGTGATTATAATATTTTTATTACTTTTTAGGAACTGCTTTTACAAAGGACAATCAATTGGAATGGTATAGTGAATAAGTTTTGATGATATATTTTGGAAAGATATTACATAAATAACAATAAGTGCATTTTAGATGCTTAGTTGTAAAAGTTTCCAATATTAATTAATAAAACAAAATCCATGCATCCGTGGGATTTCCATATATATCTGCCCATATTGTAAGATTAATTTTTTGTTTAGAATATTTGTTAACTATTTAACTTATTAAATAATTTGGATATTAAATTCATTAATTACTTTAACTCCCACAAAGAGATCAAATTTATAATGAACATAAAGTAACTTGCTTTCATAATCTGTGTAACTTCAATCTGTATCTCATTAAATTTTAAAATAATGTTAAAATGAAATCTAATCTTAATTAACATGATTATATATTCATTGATTACTATAGGCTTGTATGCATTAGAGATAGCCTATTTTACTTTACACACCTTTTTTTAAATAGACCTTTTTTCATATTTATAAAGATATATTTTATTCTCTCTTCCTAATGTGGTCCCACTTCCAAATTATTTTACACTTTTGGGTTCATTTTGACTGTGTAATATTGTAATATTTTCAGAGCATAATCAACAATTAATCAATAAATTTATTAAAATTTCCACTCCATGGGAGTAACAATTCCTAGTGGAAAAATGGGGTTGAGGGACAAGATGATTACATTATCAATTATTAATTAAAGGCTAAAAATTAAAAAAATTATTAGTATTCAAAACTGATGGAAAGATGATGTTTCTTGGATTTTTTTAAAGGATAGTCTCTTTATATATATCTATAAGCTTTATTGAATTCTTATTTTTAGATAGAATTTGGACAATATAGATGAATTTATTTTAGTGATGTATTATGTTTGAAAAATTTAAATTGAAGAGGAGTGGCCATCATGATTTATATTTTGAGTTATTGTTAATTAAATTTAAGAACGTGTACCAAACATTAAATCTATTATGTTAACTTAAATACCAAATTTACCAAGTTTGATTGCAGTACTATATTCTTCAGTTTGACTGTTGTATCTGATTATAAATTTGCAGACTTTTACCATTATAATTTCATTCAGACTATAAGTTTTGAATGAATGAATGTTTGGAGAAAGTAAGAATAAATATTTATTGAATATACACAATATAATACTTCATTTTTTTATTCTAGATGTACACATTTTTGTCTTCCTTCTCTGCATTATTTAAATTTTGATAATGTAGCAGTTTAAAAATTACTATGTTCATTTGATAAATATTATTTGTAAATTAATTTTTTTATGTAATTGGATTTTTTTTTATTTGTAAGTAGAGTGACACTGAATTGAGCTCATGTAATTTTTTGCCTTTTCAAATATTTATGAATGTTATCAAATATCTTATTAATACATTTACTATAATAAATGTCAAAATATTAAATTGTTCATGATTCATAAAGTGGTTTTATATTATGTGTATTTTGTATTTTTTTTTTGTTGTTGTTGTTGTTTCCTTGGAGAATATTCCAAAATTGTTAATAAAAAATGTTTAATTTGTATTTTTTATTGACTACTAACCACCTCTGGTAGCTTGCTGGTTAACTGAAAATATTATTTATTTCATTTCTATTAAATCTCTTATATATAATTTTTGTGATTTCTGCAAAAAGAAAATAGCTTGTTGGTTGATTGTCTTATTTTAATATTCTTGTCCGGTTTTCACATATGAGTATGAACAGTTTTAATGGATTAAAATGAGTCTCTTGATAAGTAATACATTAATATCTTATTTTTAACTGTTAACAATGGTATAAAATCATGGTATTAAATATTTGATGAAATAATGAAAATAACTTGAAGTGTTGTAGAAAATTAAGTAAAAGAATATTTTTTAAAATTTGGGAGAAAAAAAAATTACATCATTATTAAAGTTGCATCACTAAAAGGACATTTTTTTTTTAAATTTGTATGATGTAAAAATTATTTTTATGTATCAATAATTCTGGAAGTTATTATGGAAAAATGCCAGCATTTAGTATATATTAGTTAATTAAAATTTGAAGGAAAAAAATCTTAAAACTTACACATTCTGTTAGTAAGAATAATTCATAATTATAATTAATGAATTAAATTTTTTTAAATTTCTTCTCTAATACCACTTTTACATATTGATTTCTAATACTCAGACTGCTTGAATTGCAAATTTACCTCACCTTCTTACCTCTCTCTACCTCTTTTATTAAATACATTTTATGTTTGCAAAGTCCAAATTTTTCAATAAGTTCCACAGTTTATTAGCCTTCAAATTTTGCATACTTATATTTCTTGATGGCAATATGCTATTTAACTATTTTCAGAATTTAACTACCAGCAAATCAATTAAATTAGTTTTTCATAGAAATTAGTTTACACTGGAGAGAATCTCTGACAAATTAATGCCATTATATTTATAATAATGTATGAAACAGAAATCGATAACAATTAAACAAAAATTTACTTTTTAGTTGTATAATAAAACTATGTTTTTTTAACTATAATTTGATCATTTTATGGATTAATAGTTTTACGTTTGAACTGTGTAACATTTAATTTTATTATTTTTTTGTTTTAAATGGTTCTTCTGAATATTTTGACATTCATACTTGATATTTTTTCTTATAATAAATTTACTAGAATATTGAGTTGTTTATAATTAGTAAACTCATTTTATAATAATTTTAACCTTTTATATTGATTTTCAAAATATGGAAAATATTTTGCCAATTATAAGTATCTGTTTATTATATATATTTTTTCATTATAATTACCATTAATATATTCACATTTTTGTTCTTTTCTCTGTTTACAAAGCTTTGACAATGCCTAGTATAGTAGAATATTTATTGGACTAGATTATGAATTAGGCAAGACTAATTAGGAAGATTAGTATTATGTTATTTATTTTAAAAGTTTTGTTGAAATTCTTTTTTTTAACACCTTCAACGCTACAGACGAGATATCTCGTCTTTCAGATACTTCCAGCTGCTAGTTTTTGTGGGCTGAAATTTGTCTCTTATGCCAGTATCTAATACACATCTGAAGAATACCTTTACTTTTATCTAAACTGGCATAAGAGACAAATTTTAGCCCACAGAAACCTGTAATTGGAAAAATCTGAAAGATGAGGTATCATGTTGGAAGCGTTGAAAGTATTAAACTACATATTAACATTTTGAATTGCTTTATTAAAATGTTCTTCTCTTTAGAATTAATTATGTATCATTTAATGAAAACTTTTGAATATTAAAATTAAATTTTGCTGTTTGCAAATCAAAATTTTGTATTTTTGTTTCTTGAATGTAATTTTAGACCTATTTTTTGCCTAATTAAAATATTTTGGGTAAATTAATGCTAATTGCAGTTCTATTTACTTCGATGTACCCATTTTCCATTATACTTGTAAGGATGAATTGCAATTTAGAATATTTTTGAGTTGAATGTTATTTGAAATGGTTTCATTTAATATGCATATTCTTTTATAATCATGCATATATCGTTTCAGATTTTATAATCGGCTCTCCTCTCGGAAGCTTCGGTCTCTCCCCTCATTTCCCTGCATATTTCCCTTTCGGAAACTCAAGGAAGAGGCTGAGGAAGCGATGTAGGGTTTGTTTGAAAAACCGCAGAAGACGAGACACTTCTTTTTACTGTCCTCAATGCAAAAACAAACCTCCTTTGTGCATGGAAAGTTGTTTTGAAAAATATCACGAAAAAATTATTTTATAAAATATTGCATTTTTTTTATATATAAATAAAAATGAATGTTTGTTTGTATGCCTCTTATGTCCTCCAAAACCGTTCATCCGATTATGGTGAAACTTGGTCAGCTTATTGCTTACACCTACGGGATGGTTAGAGGGATAGGACAATTATCTCATATTAAAGAAAAAAAATGAATCTTATCGCATCTATTTACTAAAGATTAATCTAGATATAACTCGCCGAGGAGATATATTCTGTAGAAATGTTAAATCTAAGTTAAAGGTTAATATTTTGTAGCTGTAGTACGCAAATGTCATGCAAGTCATTCTCAGAGGTCACAACTTTATGACAGATTATGCGAAAAAGTTTTCAGGAGACCTATCCTAGGAGTTTTATATTTTAATTAAATTTTGGCGTTTTTCACAATTACCACTAAAAATATTTAAGTACAAATAATTTTGCACCGTCAATTTTCAAAGAATATCATTTAATCAATTTCAAAAGAAAATATTTTGATCACATTTTCTAACATTAAATTTGGGAATTCTGTACGAAAATTAAATGAATCACGATACAATAAAAATAGTTTCTTCCATTACCATTCTAAAAGAACACCAGCTTTACAATTCTAAAAGAATACACAAATCTAATATATAAAAATGAATATTTGTTCGTATTTTATGTGCTGTTCATCCTATTTCGATAAAACATTGCCATATTATTGGATTGATTGCACTTATTATTTTTCGGCGTCAGCAAAGCACTGGGTACCAGCTAGTATATATACATAATGTGTTTTTCTTTTCTTGTTTAATCAATGGTTTTTGTAATAAGAGGTTACAGGCATTGAAATATTTTGAGACTACTCCACAGTAAAATTTATTGTTGACAAAAAATAGCAAGATAAACTTAATCCAGTTTTAACTTTGTCTTAATATTTATTTTGTGATACTGTTATGTATTGAAAGACAATTCCTAATACGTTTATAGCATTTATTTCTTATTTGTACTGATATTATACCTTTTATTGACCCATATTATGTACTAAATCAATGTTTAAATTTTTTCTAGAACAATGAATCGTATTTTGAGGCAAAGAAAATGCATCTTCTAATTAATCAAACTAAAACCAAGTATATGACGACTGCCAGTTTCAATGACACCTTACTTAAAATAGGAGATTACAAATTTGAAGTAGTTAATAGTTTCACCTATCTGGGTTCTGAATTGAATACTGTTAATGACGTAACACCTGATGTACGTAACAGATGTTTTTATGGAATTTACAAATATCTAAAATCTAGTCTGATTAGCAGGAAAACAAAATTTTTGCTCTACAAAACTTTGATAAGGCCCATAGTAACATATGCTGCTGAAATGTGGGCAATGACCGAAAGTGATAAATCTTGGACGTTTTTGAAAGAAAGATATTGCGAAGTATTTTAGGAGGTGTGAAATGTAATGACACATGGAGAAGAAGAACAAATTTGGAATTTTACAATCTATACAAAAAACCTGACATAATAAATTTTATCTCAATCCAAAGACTAAAATGGGCAAGACATTTGATTAGAATGAAAGATGACCGAACCACCAAAAAGATCTTCGACGCTAAACCATCTGGAACCCGCAAAAGGGGTATACTGAAGATCCGGTGAATCGAGTGTCTAGAAACAGATCTAAAAGTTCCCAGAGTTAATAACTGGCGAAGTCTATCCAAGAAGCGGGTAGCCTGGAATTCGATTCTGCGGAAGGTCATGGCCCACCCTGGGCTGAAGAGCCACTGAAGAAGAAGAAGAATCGTATTTTATTACTTATATATAATTTAAGGCAACAGTTATTGAGTTCTTCAGCGATTTTCATTCTTAATAATTTCACGGAAGTAATTCAATTTTAATATCAAGATTATTTATCCAAACCCTGGTAAGTATGCTATAGTGTGCAAATAGGAAAGAGGATGGTGAGAAAAAACTCTGAACTTATAAAGTTTAAGAAAAGATGTTGCATGCTCCTCGGTTTGATTTCGCAAGATTTTCACGTAACACTCTCCTTTTTCATGAACATTTATCGATGAATGAACACTTTTTAGGGCTGCGGTAGCCTGGTTGGTACAGCATCAGTCTCGCAACCGAAAAGGTTGGCTCATGGCAGTTGGGGCACGTTCAATAGGTCGTGACTGCGAAGTCCTCCAAGTTCCCATACCTCTGGGGGTACTGAATCAGGCATGAGTCGGTCTCTGATTGGGATCTAAATTCTGACTCGAGGATGGATGAATAGACGTATGAATGAGTTCGACCAGCCCCCTAAAAAGGGTTGTGTCGTGTTTGTTTGAGCAAAGTCGTACTTCCTCCTTAACTTTGCTCGTTCAAAACGAAAGGCGCACACTTCTACCTTCATTCGAAAGAGCTCCGTTCATTCGGGCTTGGTATGACGAAGTGGCATTAGACCAACAACCACACTTTTTCTTTAAAGGAAAAATAAACGGTGAAAATTTTGTCTATAATAACAAAGGGGAGGCTTAAGTAAATAAAAAAAATCCAAGTAGATTTTGAGACCCCAATACACCTCGAGACACGAGGCGACTGCCTCCAATGCCTGTACGGAAATCCGCCACTGTGTTTAGTTATAAAAAAATATTTATAATCTTATGATTTCCCTTTTTTTTATTTTGAATGAAGGGATCCAACTACGTTTAAAACACTGGTTATCGCCCATATTGTTGATCTTTTTAAAAATTCTTATTATTTCAGACTTTTCTCTTCCCAAAACATTTTAGCTTTTCTAGGAGAGGAAAGGCCTGACCTATCATTCTGGGTCATATTTTTTCCAACTAAAATTTGTCTTTAACATCAATTTCCTTAAAACTTTAATTTTTTAAAAAATTCTCTACCTTTAACATGATAATCCCTAAACTAATAGAGGTATTTCAGTGTGTTGAATGAGCCAAAAGTTTGATTGTTGATGAAATATTTTTTCATTTATTGGTGTTTTTAGAAACATTAAGTTGCGTATTTATGGGAAAAAATGCATATATACGTACATTTTTACCCATAATTTATTTGCGTCTCAAGATTTGTCTTGCATTTTGGTTCATTTCTTTCTTTTTTATATTCTATAACTTGTGTGCAAAGAAAACTAGGATTACTGCATTACAATTTAGTGTTGAATGTTTACCGTTTCGGTTGAATTTCGTTAAAATTTATCACAAACTTTAACATTTCTCAAAATATATTATATTTTCAAATAATTTTTTTTTGTTTATAGTGTTTATTATTGACAATAAATACATCTAAAAACCAGAAATAGTTTCTAAGAAATTTAATTTTTTCAAAAAATTTCCTTTATACGTAGTCGGATACCTTAAAATGGCATTTAAAAGATTTGAAATAAATGGTTAGCTATGTTTGGCTGTGTAGGAATAGGAGTAAAAACTACATAATTTAAAATGATTATGTAATCGCATTTCTGGAGATACTATGAATTGGACGTACAGATGTTATTTAAAACAAGACAGGTTACTCTTCTAATCGTGAACTAAAACTGATACCATTTCCTGAGAGGAAAATAGTTTTACTAATTATTATCAATTTAACATTTAATTAATTGTTATAAAACCTTTCTTGTGTACTTACTTAAACCATTTTTGATTACCAGCGTCTGCTCTAGGAATTCCTAAATCTGAGGCTAGTATTATTTCCGTCATCTTCAGAAGAAAGTGTAAAATACTGAGTGTTTTTTAGAATAAATCATTTTTTTTTCTCTACACGCATTGAAACTTATGGAAAAATCTTAGCAATAAAAGGTCGAAAGGTCGGTTAAAAGGTATTACTGTCGTAAGAGCACGAAATAATGCTTATTATGGAAATCCTTGTCAACTTAAGTATATTAAGAAGATTGTTATTTAGAAAACAGTTTTACGCAAACATATACTGTCAAAAACAAAGTTGCCCAGAAGTATTACAATATGCTCCAGAAATGTGATGAACAAAACCTAATAATTTAATATATAATTGCAATTTCCTACTTTTCTTTTACAAAAACACTTGTTTATCCCGTGAAGTTGACAATCGTCATAAATATCATCGAACGATAATTTCAGGGATTTTGCTATATTACGATCCAACAAACCCTTTTTGTTTCATGGCTGATATCAAATAAATTAGAAATTTCGAAAACTTCTTTCTTCCCCTGTTAAAGGACTTTTAGTTACAATAAGCCCCATTTTAAAACAGCACTAGGACTGCTTTCGAACTGGCCTCGTCACGGTCAGATGATGAGGATTATACCTGAGCTATCCTCCTCTCCTCTCTCCATACTTCCCCACCACATCAGAGGGAAAATGTTTAACCCCAAATGATTTAATATGCGCCATACCCACTTACACGACGGTTCTTCGGATCTCAAACCTGAAACCCTCCCGTTCCGAAGTCGAGGATCTTACGACCAGGCCACAGCAGCCTTTATTTGACTTTTAAAGTAGGACGATTGGAAACCTCCTCCATTTCTATGTTATCGATTAAACTAAGCTTGCATTTTCAGAACAGGTATTGGGTAGCTTTCCTTTTTCCTCTGTAACAATGTATAATATAAATTTTAAGACAAAACAGAAAATTTCAGAATAAAACAGAAGTGTACAATAAAATACATTAATATTCAAAATTCGATTTTTTAAACATTTTTTTCTGATGAAGAACGTTAAATAAATAAAAGCAACAACAACAAAAAAACATAATTTTAATGCCAATGACAGAAATTGTAATTCTAAGTTACAGCAAATGATTAAATTAAATCTTAAAGGAGTTACAAATACACTGATGGAAAAAAAATCCAAAAACCAAGAAAAAATTATTGTACAGTAATGAAATTTTAGGAATACATTTGTCTAGGTAACATATTTAATTGATTAAGGTTTCAAGATCACAGGTAGAGCCATTTCAAATGTGAAATGTTGGTACATTAGTAACCGGTGTAACCACCAGAATTTTGAATGCAAGCATGCAAACGTGCATGCATTGTGTCGTACAGGTGTCGGATATCAGTTTGTGGAATGGAGTTCCATGCCTGTTGCACTTGGGCGGTCAATGCAGGGGCGGTTAATGCTGGTTGGGTATGACGCTGCAGTTGTCGTCCAATGATGTCCCATACGTGCTCGATTGGAGAAAGATCTGGTGATCTAGCAGGCCAAGGCAACATGTCGACACTCTGTAGAGCCTGTTGGGTTACAACAGCGGTATGAGGGCGAGCGTTATCCTGTTGGAAAACACCCCCTTGAATCCTGTTCATGAATGGCAGCACAACAGGTTGTATCACTAGACTGACGTACAAATTTGCAGTCAGGGTGCTTGGGATAACCAAGAGAGTGCTCCTGCTGTCATACAAAATTGCTCCCCAAACCATAACTCAAGGAGTAGGCCATGTGTGTCTAGGCCGCAGACAGGTCACTAGCAAGCGTTCACCTGGCCTCCTTCTAACCAACAAACGGCTATCATTGCGACCAAGGCAGAACTGGCTTTCATCAGAAAACACAACAGATCTCCACTCCGTCCTCCAATGAGCTGTACCTTGACACCATTCACGTCGCAAACGGCAGTGGTTTGGAGTCAGTGGAATACACTGTACAGGGAGTCTGGCTCGGAGCTGTCCTTGAAGTAACCGATTTGTAACAGTTCGTTGTGTCACTGTGGTGCCAACTGCTGCTCGAATTTCAGCTGCAGCTATACGCCGAATACGACGGTCTTCCCTCTCAGTAGTACCACGTGGCCGCCCGGAACCTGGTCTTCTTGAGGCAGTACCTTCTCTTGACCACTGCCGCCAATACTCATGCACAGTGGATACATTCCTGCCGAGTCTTACAGAAATATCGCGGAAAGAAAACCCACCTTCTCGTAGCCCTACAACACGACCTCGTTTAAACTCAGTGAGCTGTTGATAATGGCTTCTTCGTCTTCTCAGAGGCATTCTTGACTAACATTAACCCACTGCATCAAATCTCAACTGTAAATAGCGATCACAAACCTTACAGCGCATATTTAAAGCAAACCTCATTTGCATGTTCATAGTGTCGCTACTAGCGCCACACTTACGCACGTAGCTCGAAATTTGAATCGACGTCATCTTTCAGATGTATAAACACACCTACCGAATTTCGTTCATCTAGCACAGCTCCTTCCTAGTGTTGGGATTGTTTTTTTTGTTTTGTTTTTTTTCGATCAGTGAACATATTAAGTAGTAATATGTACTCTTTATACTTTAGAAGGTTTATAAAAGAAATGAAAACTAAGAGAAAAGTTTTGCAATCACAGAAATAGATATTTAAAAACGTCAAAATATATTTTAAAAAAACAGAAGTATACTTAAAATATATTAATATTCAAAATTCACTTTTCTTCTGATGAAGAACGTTAAATAAATAACAGCAGCAACAAAATAACACAATTTGCATGCTAATGACAGATATTGTAATGCTAAGTTACAGCAAATAATTAAATTAAATTTTAAAGGAAGTACAAAAGTACATATTAAATAGTAATATGTACTTTTTAAACTTTAGAAAGATTTACAAAAGAAATGAAAAATAAGAGAAAAATTTTGCAATCACAGAAATAATTGGAAAACGTCAAAATACAAAGATACCATTTAGATACTCTCGCTTTTAATCGGAAAAAAATTGTGTATTAGTTTCACTTATTACATTTTTTTCTCTAAATCAGAAGAATGGATTCTTAATATTCTTCAAATAATTTTTCAAGCGTTTCAAAACACAAAACTATCTTTCCTCGCCGTTGTTAAAAATCGGAATGGATTTCTGCCAGATTTATATCTGGAGTAAAATGAACAAAAAAATTTAAAAAATTCTTAAATATTTAATTCAGGTTTGTAACTTGCAACATATAGAATATTTCACAGCTTCACGCAAAATTTGCAATATTATTTTTATCAATATAGGGATCTTACATTATTAGAATCCGAAGTATCCAGTTTTAACGAAGATGATATATTTGTACAAAAAGGGAATTCCCTCAAAACCAGCTACGTTAAATCTAGAGAGGGAAAAAACGAAATTCAATTACTAATTAAATTACTCGAGTAATATTCGCTTTATTACCAAATTGAAAATAAGAAAATATCTTCATCCTGAACAATGTCATATATATACTTATAATATTTATGCTTATTTAAGAAATATTTAATTTATAATGTACTATTAACAGTGGGGGAAAATGAAACTATTATGCTGTTGTTGATTATTGAATGTTTAGAAAGTGAAAAACTCAACTTTATAAGTAAAATTTTTCGGAAGATTTTTAATTTAAAAAAAATTCTTGTTGAGTGTCATTTTTCAGTGAAGAAGAATATATGAGTCATACTTTTCAGAAAAAAGTTATTTGTTGTACTAAATAAATGAAGATTTTTATCAAAAAAAAAAAAAAAAGGAAATGAATTTTTTCATTGTTTTTCGTAGTTGAAATATTCTAAATGACAATATATATATATATGTTTTTAAGTTTAAAAGTAAGTTAGTAAAAAAGGTTTTCCTGTCAAAATCTAGTGTTGTCATAACTTAGGATTTATTTTTAATGCAGGACTCGATATCATGTATTATTTCTTTTAAATGTTTGGAGATATTATGTTCTTCTAATTGACAGATGCGGGCCAGAGTCATACACATATCTGAGCGCCATCAACAGTTTTAGAGCTCATAGCCCAACTATTAATCTAACAAAATAACTGAGAACAAATAATAATAAATAAATAAATAATATGAGTCGTTTTTTCTTTGATTAACGGCTTCAATTTTACTAATGGTACATGACTTAGGAAAACGTTTTTCTTTTCTTTTCATAGTGCAATAGGACTACGGAAATCACCTTCCACTCTTACCTATATATTTTATTAATTTTATTGAAATAATTATTTTCTGCTTTGTTCTAAATATTTAGTATAAAAACATTATATGTTTAAATTTTAAATTAATATGAAATATGAAAATTTCGTACTATATATGACATTTTTAAATTATTTAATTTATATAAAATACTGTGTAATAGAGTTCAGTTACAGATTTTATGATTGGCAATAAGGTGACTTTTAATGTAACATAATTTGGCATCTGATTGTCTCTGTTTGCCTTTTTTTTTTTTTTTTTTTTGAGTTCATACACGTATTGATGTAACATTGCAATGTTACGTAAAACAATGGCTATTCGATTACAAGTACTAATCCTATTTTTAGTTTCAGCTTATTGGAAATAACAACTAAATAATTTTTTGATTCAAAATTAAAATGAAATCGGCATATAACAGTAAATTTTTATATGTCTCTGGATCAACGGTACGCATAGATCAATAAAATAGCCCAATCATTATCCCAAATTTCGGATAAGAAGGTACTGTTTGGGTGCCCTGCGCCATACTCTAGATTGGCAAACTTTAGGAATATTAAGGGGCAGAAGTATTGGCCCATCTTGCCCCTGCCCAGACTTAACAGCAGTTTTCTTGAGCTCTCGCAAGTATCTGCTTTCAGTACATGTCATTGACCTTGAATTGCCCTCTGTTAGAAAGTGTTTAGAGAGTAACACATTCCATTTTCAAGTTCGCCTTTCAAGAGAGTTTTGCGTGATAATGCTCATTCATGAATTCAACCACTCCTACAAAGATGTTTCGTGACCATCGCTTCCTCCAGTCCAGCCGGCCTTTGAGATGCTTCAGTCACTCGAAGAAATTCGAATTTCTTTTCCCGCCGAAACAAAAACAAAAATGGCGTGCTCCGATCTGCTTTGCTCGTTGCTGCGTGAAACAGCGTAATGGCGGCGACTCCATTGTGCAATTCTATTGTTCGCGACTTCGTCTTTTCTCTATGATGGATTCCACAGGAAGTGGACAATTTGACCTGAGCAATGACTGCAAGAAGCACCCTTATAAAAAGACTGGCACATTCAGATTGGGCATCACTCAGCTCTCAGTTTCCATTCTGTTCTCAACCGGAGATCTCTCCTACTAACAGGTAAGAACTTTTCTTGTTGCACAAAATAAACTACGGCAGGATCCGTTTACCATTTATAAAATAATAATACTTTAACTTATAAATTACTCATAATTGTATATTAGATTGAATGCCCATATTACAACAACAAAAGTTGGCCTTATGTTCAGATTGGTGCTGTTTGTAAAAGAACTTATATCGTTGTCATTTGATATTTCTAGAATCCATAGGGATAAAAAAATTTCGTATTTTAATTTTGGTGTTTAATAACTGTGAAATTTTACAGTTATTCAGTAGGAAATATATTTCATCTTTATGGAGAAATTATGATGATTAATTTGGCAGACTACGCTGTGTAGAGCTATCATGCAGTTGAAGACTAATCATCCTTTCACTAACTTACTTTTAAATATTTTCTATTTTCGTAAATTCTGTAAGAGCAAATATGATGATTGATTGAAAAATAAAACCTTTAATTGTTGACAACCTCAAAAAAATTATTTTTAACATCTCTCGTGTTAAAAAAAATTAGAGCATTATTTAAAAAGTTACTGTACATAAAATGATAACAGAATTACGAACTTTTTTTAAAACACATTTTGCTAGAATTGTTGACTTGTGAGTTAGTCTATCTATTTCAAGGTGATTTTTTTCTTCGAACAAACTAATTAGGAAAGTTATTTGAAAGCGTTTTTTAGCGTTACAACAACAACTAAGAATAATTCCCTTCAGTTTAAATTATAGATGATTTTAAACGAAGTTCGAAGACCAAGAAATAAGCTCGATTCTTTCAAATAAAATGAAAGCACAAAATTAAATTATCCTGAAAATATTACCCAGCAGTCTTAAAACCCGACAAATTGTTGAACGCTTTTCACTTTTTTAATAACTTGCTTAAGCCATGAAATCAAACTAAACTTCATTGAATACTTGCTTGATTTTGTAAAGCTCTTCAAATTTAATTGCCATTTACTTTGTCGACAGTTGAATCTATAAAATACCGGATATTATTTGTTTGAGTAAATTCTAGAATCATATATGAAATAACGCAACATTAGTTTGTTAGTTTTAATAAGTCGCATGAAATTTTTCCCCATATATTTTTTTGAAGTGTGATATTCGCAGTTATGTACAGTTGCGATTTGTAGTTACGTGCACGATAGATATTATTATTTAATATAAAGCTTCAAAAGAGACTTTACTTGAAAGAAATTTCGATGAAATTAGAGATACTACTCATACCCTCTTTTTCTTGTTTTACCTTTTATTTAATATTAAGTTGTTGGTAGAGATATAATTTTGGAACTTTCTACTTTCTACATGACATGTTAAAGATTTGAAAGTCTGGCTTGTTTCCGATGTCAGTGCCACTTTGAAATATCTTTAGAAACATTTCATTAACTGATTAAATAACATTTTGATTCCACTTGGTACAGATTTAAAAGAATGTTTATAGTAAAATCTGCTTCCGAAAATCAATACGTTACAAACACGCTATTTCCATTACAAAACTTTCCATTACTTCAACCTGAAGAATTTTTTTAATGTCTTTTCACTAGTTTCCTTTTTGTCAGTTACAGAATACATAAAAACATAAATATATACTTTAAATATAGTAAGATTTATAGTACTTTGAGGATTAAAAAAAGTTGATACCAAAAAAGGATAATTTTTTTATAACTTAAAAATGTGTTCAAAGTATAAATTCTTGAAACTACAGTTATAGTTAATAAAATAAACATGTAAAATCGTTACTACAAAATAATGTATCGGAAGAAGTGCTGATAACAAACTCTGATAACAAGATTCCCCATTTGTAAATATTCTTTTTTAAAAGGTTTTGATTTTTTAAAAAATATTTATTACTTTTAATGAGTTTAATTACGAAGTAAATTTCAGGGGTGCACAAACTTTTTCAAAGTATGGGCGATATTAATTTTTTCATGGTGCTGTGGTCCACCTAGTGACGTAGGTGTAGTAAGTTAAAAAAAAGTCTGCAATATTTATTACAACTTAATAATAAATACGGAATATGTACTTACCGACATAACTAGAAACATGAGAAGGATAGAAAGATACGAACATAATAATAATAGCTGTCGTTATTCCATAAATATGCTTCTTTCAGTATGCGCATCTAAGAACTTAGTAAACTCTTTCACCCCAAAATAGCTTTGTTGATAGCGATCGGCTTAATGCCCACCTTTGATAAATTCGCTTATTTCAGTTTTCTGAAAGGAACCAGGGCTGTCATACATTTTTAGATAAAATTACTTTTACTTCCTCTGTTACCAAATGTTTTGGTAGGAATCTTTTTAAAGCAGTCTTTCTTTATCCATGAAATGTTGCTCCCGAATCTTTCGCAGGCGTTTGATATAAGGGAGGACCCCCTCGAAAATTATAAATTTCTTTAATCGTACTTGCAATAAAATTGTATTTCAGATTGTTGGCGTTGCGAGAATACAATAAAAAGAAAGATAATTCATAATCGTTTTACACGACAGCATATCATAAAGCAGGGTGCATGATTAAACATAATACCTTTATTCATCACGTCTCAAGAATTGGCACTTTCTACTATAAACTTCGGGAGATTCTTGTAGAGGGATTCAGTCACCTACATTCTCTCTTTCACTCCAAATTTTCGACCAACTTGCCCTTTTAAGGTATCCGAACACGTTTGAAGTACTTTTTTTTAGAAAAACATGGGGTAGATATACTTTAGCCATATTTCTGGGTTTAAAATTATTCGAAATTAGTAAAAAGATGTTAATATTTGAAATAAAATTTTAAACTTTTTGAAAATTGGTACTTAATAGCATAAATTTAAGAAAATTCTTACAAAACTTCAAATTGGCTTCACGAAAACTATCATTCTCATCCTAACAAAACTTATACCAAAATAAGATAGATAGTTTTTTCTAGGAAATGATTTACAATCGTATAGTTTCTAAAAATAAATAAAAATTTTATAGCCAGTCGAAGATTTATCATGAAATTTTAAATAAATTTATGACTTTATTATTCAAACAATAGACTGAAAATTTAAAAATATTCAATCAATCCTAATTCTTTTAGTTCATTCCATAGAAAATAGTATAAAGACAAAGACCATTTAATTTCATACTGATATGATCATTATATTTTGAGTTATTTGATTTGAAGCGAGCAAGAAATGAGTAAAAATCAGTCTTGAGAAAAATACATTTAAAGTGTACAGTAACTTTTTTAATAATAAATTATGGGAGTACATACTTAAAATTCACCGCATTAATAGCTTATACCTTCTTTCTGCTAACTTCTTAATGATTTTCCTTTTTTGTTCATTAAAATTTTTTTCTGGCAATTTTTTTATTGGGCAGTGAATGCTGCTTAGATTCATTTATATTGTTTTTGTCGAGCTCACCAAATATTATGATTGAATTTGCACTCCAACGACCTTAAGAATATTCAGTAATCGTCTAAAACCTTCGTTAAAATATATTACAGACTTAAATATCCCAAATCTGAGGTTTCAGAGCTCAACAAAGACATCTTTAGACACAAATTTCCACAAAACAAAACTTTCATTGGAATTTTGTGTTACTCTGTGCTCTCTCTCTCTCTTACATTTTCTTTATTTAAAACTTAATTTGGGTTTATACAAATTTTTGACTTTTTTAAATCGGTACTTTCGGTTATTTAAACATTCACTTCCGGTTTTCTGATCATTAGCATAATATTAATATCTTGACTTCTAATTAATGTATAGACAAAAGTAAGCCTGTTTAGGACAGCCCAAAGACTGGTCTATCCAATAATATAACTTTTGGAAAATGTTTTCTGAGGAAATCGACGTTTTCAGTGTGTTCAGATACCTTAAATCACTACAAATACTTAGGGTTAATTTTAGATGCTAAATTAAGCTCTAATAGTCGATATCATTGATTTGTTAAATTATGATATGTCTTTAATTTTGTAACAGATGGAAAACATGAAGCCACGCTCTTAGGAGCAATTATTCGCTGAGCTGCGGATTGCGATTTAAAGCTGAAAAATCATAAAAACACCTGAATTATTTTTTTATTACTACGTATCCAATTTTTAACAAATCTATTTCCAGAGATTTACCGGCTAAGTATATCTTACTATTACACTTGTTAAAGGCCTAATCGTGTTTTATACAAGTGATGTAAATGTATAAAAATCTGTAAAAAAATGCCCTTGGTGAGCAAAATAAATAAAAAGTTACGATAGAGGCATATTTTTTCAATATGCTGATATTTTTTTATACACCTTTATAAATTAGTTATCTTTTGAACTGTAGAAAAGTTCCGGCTTTGATACGAATACCTTTATACGATATTCAAATACCGGATTTCAATATTTAACAGTTCCTAAAATTAATTACACCATGAATAGAATTTTTAGACTAATTTGGTGATAAAGTTTGGGAAATTTTTTCGTATTCATATTTTATAAAACTTTAGAATCGAAGCCTTTTCATGTGTTTAGGTCATTTAAAGATAATTTTCATTGAAATCTGAGTTTTGAAATATCAAATAAAATTTAAATAAACTTTTTAAATAAAAAATCATGAAAAATCATGAATTATTTTAATTGTTATCAACTTAGGCCATTGCATCAATAAGATTCGTATTTTTCATTGATATTCATGATGATTGATATCTACATACTTTTTTAAAACACTTTTTGACGTTTAAAAGAATCCGTCATTTCAACATTATGAAATTTCTAAAAATATTTAGTAAATTTTTAGGCTTTAAGTGCAAAACTCAGTTATTTATTCTAAAGATTATTTCTCTTTTCTATATTTAAAAATCTCCAGATTATTTCCATTTTGAAATTTTTGATATATTTTCATTAGGCAATAGTTTAACCCTTAACTAGGGATTTGAAAATTTAGAACGTAACTGGGGAGGTGCGGTCTAAATATTACTTTACGTTTTTTAAATCCTATTTATTATTTTTTTTTTTTGTATCTAAAAGTATATACAAAACAATATAATGTAAAATTCAACAATCATATGAAAAATAAAAGAATTGACATTGGGTAAAATTAGTCCTTTTTTTATCGCGTGTGACCTTAATAGTACGGTTTCCTAGGGCATTTTAAACTTACAGGTTAAGAACTATTATAAAAATCGGCCTATGAATTCTATATACATATCTCTTAGCATTTTAATATATTTTATAAATTTTTCAAAAATCATTATCACTAGAAAAATTAAGTATGTTTGAACATACATATCAGAATCAGTTGAATGCTTACTTTCATTAAAAAACCTTTCTGTACCATTATCCTTATCCCTAAAATCCCTTTCTACTTTTAAAGTGTCTGGAGCAATGATTCATAATAGAATCAGTTAACTGGATATTTCTTGGCCCAAGTTTTCGCGCTATCTGCTAAGCCTTGTTTATTACTGGGAGACTAACGCGGAGGAGCGGCCTGAGTGACGTCGCTAAAAAGAGTTAACTGAATTATTTTAAAAACTATTTGCTGAAACTGGTTGAAAAAATGCAGGTATATTGAAGGTCACGGAACAAGAAGTTACAGGGTCAATCCATTCAAATGAGCGAAAAATATGATAGGGGGGAGCGAAAGTTCCTCGCTAGCGGTCTCACAGACCACAAGTCCCCAGTTAAGGATTGATCTCTCTACAAATTTAATCCCACATCATATCATTTTTTTATTTATCATATATCTTTGTCATTAAAGTTGTAGCATTGGAATGCACACTTCCTACAATAAATGAATAACTGCAGATTGCAGTCTAACTTTTTTTAAATTCAATTTGTTGTGAGACATCCTTTCGAGAAAAGGGATATACTCCAAATCAGAGTATAATAAATAATAAATCATCAATATTACAAAGTTGGAGAAGGGAGATGGCATTAATTTCAGAGTTAGAGATTACAAAACTATTTTGGAAGAATGTTTCGGAGTTAGAGAATTACGAAACTAACTTTAACAGAAGTCTTTGCTGGTAATCTTATTCACAAATGTTGCGTGCTTGGAAAAGATCGGAAAACAGTTTCGTGTTGCTGATTGCACTGATTTCAGAAATGGAAATAAATAAAGTAGAAAAGTTGCGTTTCGGTATAGTTCAAGTTCTTTGTCGCCAATCGGTTCGTTAATCTTTAATTCCTTGGAAAGTTGCATTTTGAGGAAGAAAGCACTTTCTCTGCTATTTCTAGCGTGCTGCTCAGTTTTATTTGCTTCAATTTGACAAGTTTTATTACTTTAAAAACGTTGATAGATGCTTCTATTGTAACTGTCGTCTCAAATGATGTTCTTTTCGATGTTTGGTCTATTTAAGACTTGGGTAAACCGAAAATAGCATTGTTCTCAAATAAAACATATTTTTTCTAATGTTTATAAATAGCTTTAATTATATATTTAATCTGATTATTTCGATTTTCATATGATTCGTTTGATACAGAAATTTTTAATTTCATTTGTAATCAATTTGTCATACACTTCCTGAAATACTAGAATTTTGAAATCTTTTTCAGTCGAATGTTCCATTTTTTAAATACTTTTTCAATGATGCAAAGGAAACAGTTTTAATGTTTCGGAATCATATATTGATTTTAATTTATAGATTTCGGTGTTGTAAAAGAGCCTCATCTAGTAAAAAATCCGAAAAAATATCGTCTTCGAGAGTCCATAATGGTTAAAAATAATCAAATATAAATTAATGTCGGAAACATCTGAAATGAACAAAACTATTTTTTTCCGTTAAGTAAACTAAAAAATACAAGTATTAAATATACATATTTCATCTATAATTATTTTTCATACACTTCTTGATATACTAGAATTGTGATTTTTTTTTCAATTGCCTGTTCCACTTTGTTTCAATTTTTTTTTGAGTCATTTATTGATTTATTGGGTTGTTCGGAAAGTCATTTCGTTTTTTTTTAGTGAAAATGAAAGACGATTTTCGTATAATGAATAAGCATTTTATTAAATTATGTATTGGCCATTCTGATCCAACACCCTTTACCATCTTTCTGGTAGTAGCATGATTCCACGCTCATAAAATTTTTGGTCTTTGCTGGCAAAAAACTGATCCAGGTGATTTTTGGCATCTTCATTTGAGGTAAAGGTTTTACCTTCCAAAAAATTTTGCAGGGACCGGAACAAATAATAATCCGAAGCCGCCAGATCTCGAGAATATGGTGGATGTGGCAGTGTATCCCATTCAAGCAGTAAAAGCGTTTGGGGAGTGACCAAACTTGTAAGAGGTCTCGCATTATCTTGGTGGAACACTACACCTTTTCTGTTGATTTACTCTGGCCTTTTCTGTTGAAGTGCATCGTTCAGTTTGTCCAGCTGATGACAGTAGACTTCGAATTAATTGTTGTGTTATCCTGTAAAAGCTGTAAAAAAACCGATTCCTTTAAAATCTCACCAAACAGACAGCATCACTTTTTTTTGATGATATTGGCTTTCGAAATGCTTTGAGCCGGTTCATCTTTTCAGCTCCATGATCATTTGCGTTTGACATTTTTATATACAACGCATTTTTCGTCCCCAGTAATGATGCGCTTTGAAAATGAATCATTTTTGTGACGTTTGAGGAGCGAATCACAGACATCAACGCGACGACACAAATTTCTCTCCGTGAGAACATGGGGAACCCATATATCGAGCTTCGAGGTTAATCCCAGGCCTTTCAGGTGGTCATAAACAGTTGAATTCGATAACTTTAAGATCTCACCGATCTCACATGTTGTTATTCGCCGGTTTGCATCAACTAATGCCTTTATCTTGTCTTTATCAGCTTCAACCGACCTTCCAGAACGTGGTGCATCTTCGACATCAAAATTGCCGGATCAAAATTTTGTAAACCAGTTCTGACACTGGTGTATTGTCAACACATCTTCTCCATACACTTCGGTTAATTTCTTTCTGGCTTGAACTGCATTTTTACCTTTTCTGAAGTAAAAAAGTAAAATATGACGAAAATGCTGCTTATTGCTCTCCGTATTTAAAAGGGCACCAACCAAAAACTACTGCGTAGAATTAATAGAACTTTTTCACACACAAGCCTTGCAATATCAGCTCTCAAGACATATAATGGTTATGCGGCTTAAGTATGAAGTTGGTTTCGAAAAAACGTAATTAAGTCCTCTGACGGGAAAAAACGAAATTACTTTCCGAACAACCCAATAATTATATTTTGGTGTTCTGAGGAAGCGTCATCTAGTAATGAATCTGAGAAAATATTAACGGTTAAAAACAGTCAAATATAAATTAAGGCAAAAGAAAATCTGAAAAAAAAATCCCATTTATATTACTTTAAGTATACTAAAAGTATGCTTTTAAAATTATTTTCATTAAATTCATTTTGTTAGTTTGTGATATATATTTATGTCACTTTAAAAACAAAACTGTAATTCAATTAAGGCAAACAGTATTTTTTTTCTTTATTTTATTTTATTTTTGTGATATTATTGAAAAGATATTTCACAATTTCCTTGCAGTGCAATCAGTATATTAGGAAATGTTCGGTCATAATGTTTTGTTTGGAAAAAAATTCCAACTAATTTCTTTTCCTCTTATTGCTAAAACTTATTTTTAAAATACATTTACCTTTAAAATAGCTCACTTTAATAGTTGTCACCATATTTTTTTTGACAAGATTGGAGACAAATAATTTTTTTAAGGAATGTAATCTCAAACGTAAATTTATTAATTAACATTCTTTTTCGATGAGTCAATAAAAATGCAGAAATATAATAATTGGATTTACGAACAAATAATCGCATTACAAAGGAGCTTAAATATTATTTCATTAATAATTGCTGTGCTTGCTAAAAGATTATTGTTTAAAAATTATACTAATTTCAAGAATGATAGTTTCAATAAATAAGGAAATAATATTATTAATGAAATAAAACGCTATAATTTGGACGCGAACATTTATACAATCAATTCTTATCCAGCTTTTACAAATTACAAAAAAAAAAATCTTAAATTTTTATTACTTTTTTGAGTGAAAACATTTGTACATCAATAAAACCCTTAAGTAAATTAAATATTTTTAATTGTCGATCATTGAAGATGCAATGCATTTAACTAAAGTAAACAAGTCAGAAATAAATACCTTTTCATACTTTTTTGCATTTAATTAACCTAAGTAAATTCGAATTACATATAATATTTTTACGTTATGCCAATAGAAACTTTAGTAGACCAGAGAAAAATTCGAACTAAAAATTTTCAAATTATTCCGGTTTCATTCCGTTGCAAAATTTATAAAAATGTATTTTTTGTTGAAACATTAATAAAAGGTTCATTGTTAAATTATTTAATAATGGGAATGCATGATCATATTGTAATTAAATATCCTTTGGTATTGCGAGTACAAAGTCGGCTTGGTTAAAATTTGTGTTTCCGATTCGGCAATGCGGAATGTACCATTGAAATAGACGTGAATCTAAATAATTTAACTTGTTTTAATCTGAATCTAATAATTGAAGAAAGCGGAATATT